>JACVBY030000223.1:0-148325 GCA_017589505.3 Metroxylon sagu
ATATTTTAATTTATAAAAAATAAAATTTTATAATTTTTTTATCATGAACCAAACGAGCCCTAAGGGATAAAATATGAATTTAAGCCGTAAGTTTAATTTGGGTTTCTTTGGGATGCTATGAGTTTCCTTTAATGAAACACGTGCCTTGGATATACTAAAGCTGGGCCTTTACTAAAGTGAAACCCTTGAGTTGGTTGGTTATCCCACATGTGCTCTGGAAAAAGAAAAAAATAAAAAAAAAAGGCTGAGGAAGTAAAATAGGGATTCAAGTAAGAACTTAAGTAGAGATTTAAGTAAAAGGAACCTTGATGCCACCTCGGAGCAACCCCGCCCCCTTCAAGCGTTCCAGTCACATGTAACGCTCTTCAAGTATTTTTTTTTAAAAAAAGTTAATTTCTGATTTTTTTTTTCTTCTAGTTTTATTTTTTGTTAATTAAAAATATGTGCAGAAGAAAATCCAAAAAAAAAAGGGAAGTCTAATAATATTTCTAACTATTAATTTTTTTGGACAGTCTCATAATAATAATAATTATTATGATTAATTTTAATTAATTTATTTGTATAATCTATGTTCCATGCAGGGTTGGTGGAATTTCTTTAGCCAAAACATGTCACAAGTAAAAGAAAGAGAAAAGAATAAAAGGGCCAGAGAGGGTAATCTAAATTAAGACAACAAATGTTTTAAGTAAAAGAAAAAGAAAGAAAAGATAAAAAATCGCGTGATGGGATAAAGAGATGCTAGTGAAGACACATGATAAACTAATTTCATAAATATAAAGCCTTATCTCTTCTGTGGCTATCTCTGACTCTTTTTCTAAGGGTTTATTTGTTTTAGTTACTTACAGTTAAAGGGTACAAGTATTACTAAGGATGAAAAAAATATTTCTATCAATTTTCTTTTTCTTTGTCCGCAAAACTAATTTTAAAAATAGTCCAACATCTCTATTAAATATACATAGAAGCACAAGACCACTGATTACACACTTCAAACGGCTCTATTTTTTTTTCTTTTTCGCTTTTTTTTTTTTTTTTTTCCCACTACATAGCGTGACTCCCCTCCTAGTATATATCTAAAATGAAGACTTTGCTTGCTTAGAATTTTTTTTATTCATTATGTGAACTGGCATTAACATTCTCCTATCCATTGCTTAATATGCAATACATATATTAATGAGGCTAGTATTAATATGCCCAATAATCATTAAAATTTATTATTTAATATACAATAAAAATTTAATTATTAAAAAATTTCATTTATTGTAATTTATTATCTTATTATATTATATTATATTTTAAAAATAATTAAAAAAATAAGAAAAAGCCACATATCATACACTGCATTGGGTTAGTATTAACCAGCAAAGTCTCCCACAAAAGTTTAATTTGTGAAAAATATTCATTTGTCTTGTAAGCATGTTATTGCTTAATGTATCAATAGATTCAATCATCCAAGCCTTTCATTTATTATAATTTATTGTATTGTTATATTATTATATTACATTTTATGAGCAATTAGAAAAGAAAAAATAATATCCTGAATTTGCTAATAGATTTTTTTTATAAATCTTATTAATGATTTTAAATTAATAAACTACTTCATTATGATCGGTGGAGCTCATGGTGATAATTGCCATCAAAAAAGATGCTACCTAGGTTCCTGAAATTCTATTCCTATTCACTGAAATTATTTCATAACTCCTTTTCCAATTACATTTTTAATTTATCGTTTAAAATTAAAAATAAGCTTGATTGATGAACTCACGGCCCACAAATAGAACCGTCCACCGTCGGCTTGTCTTATCAACAAGTGGCTGATTGAATGGTCTGTGGACACAAATCAACGCCCAATTTATTGGCGAACCAAACCAAAGAAAAAAAAAAAAAAAAAAAAAGAAAAGAAAAGAAAAACGAGCCCAGGATATCCATCCTATCGACGACTGCCGTCTCGGAAACCAGAGGCCAAACGAAACGTAGTACTGCAGTTCTTTTCCTTTTCGCATACCATGCTAGAATGCGTGCATTCTTTCCTTCTATTATAATAATATCTTGGGGAAGTGCCTCGCTTCTTCCGTTTTCCCTTAAGAGGGGTACGTTGTTCCTTTTGGAGGTGATGGGCGCGAAGAACCGGAGGCAGCAGCAGCAGCAGCAGCAGCAGCCATCTCCAGCAATCACCTCCGACGACGACGAGATCGAGGAGAGGGCTTCTCGACCCCCGTCAGAGGACAAGCCTCTTTGGCAACGTAGACCTCCTGCTTTCTTCTTGATACTCCTGCTGCCCCCCCTCGTCTTCTTCCTCTCTGGTCGAAGCCCGTCCCTGTACCAGCTTTGTAATTGTGAAGCGAAAGGAGTCGAACGAAGGGGAGAAGGCCTGGAAGCAAGGGCAAAACAAGGTATATTTATTCCGTCTTTCATGCCATCTCCAAACTTGTTGGAACATTTGTTTCCGTCCTTTCCATATTAAAAAGTTGCATTCTTTAAAACAAAAAACAAAATAATAGTGCATTACCTTGATTGTCACTCGTAAAGTTGTATACAATGATCTAGTCCGGTTTAGAGGTGAGAGTGTTCATGGAAAATGGCCAACTCAAAACTGACCTGGTTGATAAATTGAGTCAAAATTTTGGTTCCAAACTTGTTTTTTTAAATGATGATTTCCAAGCCTGAGATCAACCCGTTTAATAATCAACCAATTCGTTTGAGATTTTCTAATTACTGCTCTCCCCAGTATGCAGATATTTTGGAATCAGTGGCACCTAGAGATCTGCTTGCGTTTCCCTTGTCGCCTACATTGCATCACTTCCAATATTCCAACCGTTCACTGGCTAAGCCTCGGTCTCCGGTTGGTCTTTTTACCATCTCTTAGTTAAATTCCATTTAACCTGTTTACTTAATTTCTTTTCTCTCAAACAAATTAGTGGGAGGCTTCGTATGGGCTCATGGTCTAATAAAATAATAAAATTAAATAAATTTTAAAAAAAAAGAGAAGCGGAATGGAAGAAATAGAAGTGTGAAAAAAAATGCGGCCGACAAAAGAAAAATAAAAGTCTTTTACCGTTAATTTATTTCTTGATTGAAAAGTTATATAATTTTCAAACGAGATGAAATTTTAAAAGATAATTGTTTGTGAGGTATTCGTCATATTCAATGGTTTGATACTGATTTTGTTTCTTTTAAGTGATATTTTTCTTGGTCCTAATTTGAGTATTTTTTGTTCCATTCTTTTGTTGAAATTCACTTATGTTGGGTGAGCAATAATTTTTGAGTGATCTCTAGTATTGCTAGAAGGATTTTTTGTAATTTCTTTATTGATTTGAATAGTGAAAGATTTTCTTGGTCTGGGTTTTATAGTTTTTTCTTCACATTGAAGGATTTTTCACATGGCTTTTGTCTTCAATCTTTATGTATGAACTGAGATGAATGCGAGCACTGAAAGTCATATGATTAATTTGAATGAAGAGAATTAAATGATTTAGAAAGCCAAAATAAAAGATTCCTTGTACTATAGAAATCTTTTTAAACTAATTAAAGAAGAAAAAGCTTAAGCCAGAAAAGATGATAGTTAAAAAAGAAAGAAATTGGATAGAAAAGCTATTGGCCACATTCGGCAATGGATGGATGATAGTAGTTTTTATCATGTTACTAATGAAACATTAGCACAAACTTTATGGAAGAAACTGAATGACTTATATGAGATAAAGACTACAGAAAGTAAGGCTTTTTTTATAAGAAAGCTAGTAAATTTAAATTATAAGGATGATAGATCTATTATGAAGCATCTAAATAAAATGAAAAGTATTATTAATCGGTTAGTTATAATTAAAATAACTTAGCATTGTTAATCAATTATTGTTGAGTTCTTTACCAAATAGTTGGAAGACCTTAATAGTATCTTTAAGTAACTCAACACTAGATGAAGTTGTTAGCATGAGCCTAGTTACTTTAAGTTTGTTGAATAAAGAAAGTAGAAGAAAATTATCAGGGCCTCTCATTCTCAAGCACTTGTGACAGAGAGATGTGATAAAAATAAAAGTAGAAAGCCTTAGAATCATGAAAAGTTCAAAGAAAGATTTAAGCCAAGGAAAGATATTGAATCCTACTACTATAATTAAAAAAGGTCACAGCAGAGAGAGTGCCACAAATATAAAGGAGTATAGAATGAAGGAGTTAATGAAGAAAAAGAGAAGAAAAAAAAGATAAGTGCAGTGATATTTGATAGTGATATTGGCGTTCTGTCAACTTTTGATGCATATTGCCTTTTACCAAATGATACAGAAGCAAATTGGGTTGTTGATAGTGGAGCATTCTTCCATACTACTCCTCATATTAATTATTTCTCATCTTTTGAATGAGGTAATTTTGAAGTTGTAAAAATGGAAAACAAAAATGTTTCTAAAATTGAAGGAAAAAATGAGATATTGTAATCAGAATCAGTCTTGGTCATAGGATGATTTTTAAAGATGCTAGATATATTCTTGGCTTACAGTTTAATTTAATTTTAGTTGATGTTCTTGATGAAAATGGTTTTATCTTTGATTCTTTTGTTAAAATCTATTTATGTTGGGTAAGCAAATAATTTTTGGATGATCTCTAGCATTGCTAGAAAGATTTTTTGTATTTCTATTATTGATCTAAATAGTGAAAGAATTTTGGTCTATCTTTTGTGATTTTTTTCTTTATATTGAAGGGTTGTTCATGTTAAATCTTGATATCTGATGATTATATTTTCATAATTTTATGTTTTATTCCTTTGTTATCCAAACAAATCAAAAAAGAATTTTAGATCCCCTCTCCCTCCCCCAAAACAGAGGGGTCCTTAAGGTCCTAATAACTTATTTACGTACTGATACCACATTATAATTTTACTAGTATCCTTATATTATTTCCATCTTATTGATCCATCTCTCCGAGTTCACTTTGCTTTGCCCTTGTAATTGTCCAATTATCAGGTTCACAAAACGAATCCTTGGCCTATTCCTCCAAAAAAGAAGACTGTTCATTAGCATCCTCTAACATGACGAAGGACAATTATCTCGAAGAAAACGTCACAAAGGACTGTAGTGTTCCTCAAAAAACTATAACAAAGGGCAAGCTTCTTGGGGGCCTGCTGGCAGCTGGGTTTGATGAAGGATCTTGTCTCAGTAGATATCAGTCCGCTCTGTATCGCAAAGAATCGCCCCATTTACCTTCTCCTTATCTTCTGGAGAGGCTAAGAAAGCAGGAAGCTCTCCAAAGAAAATGCGGTCCGGACACTGAATCATACAACAAAGCCATCGATGCGTTGAAGCCCAATCATAGCATTGAGACTCCAGAGTGCAACTACGTGGTGTGGTTATCTCGCAGTGGCTTGGGGAACAGGATGGTGTCTCTTACTTCAGCATTTCTCCATGCTCTTCTTACAAACCGGGTCCTACTCGTGGACAGGGGCACCCACACGGCTGATCTCTTCTGCGAACCATTTCCTGGCAGCTCATGGCTTCTGCCTCTGGATTTCCCTCTACGTAACAAGTTTGCCACCTTTCGCATAAATTCTCCTCAGCGGTTTGGGAGTACGTTGAAGAGTAAAACTATCAGTGATGCATCTCAGTATGTCTATATCCATCTAAGCCATGATGCTGATGACTTTGACAAGCTCTTTTTCTGCGATGATGTTCAGCAGGTACTTCAAAAAATCCCTTGGCTGATGCTGGGATCGAATCAGTACTTTGTGCCAGCCCTCTTTCTAACACCAGTGTATGAAGAAGAACTTGGTCGGCTATTCCCTGAGAAAGCTGCTGTTTTCCATCATCTGGGACGTTATCTTTTCCACCCTACAAACCCAGTGTGGGGTCTGATCACCAGGTCTTATCAGTCCTATCTAGCTAAGGCTGACGAACGAGTGGGCGTGCAGATCAGAGCCTTCAGCAGTAAAACCAGTCCGCTTATTCATTTAGATCGGATCCTCCTGTGTGTTCTAGAGGAAAAGCTGCTGCCTAACATCAGTCTCGGGGGACAAGTGGTTTCAAGTGCTGGTGCCAAGACGAAAGTTGTGCTCATAACTTCTTTGGACTCTGCCTACTTTGAGAAGCTCAGGAGCATGTATTGGGAGCACCCAACTGCCTCAGGTGAGATCATTACTGTCTATCAGCCGAGCCATGAAGGAGTCGAGCAGACGGGGAAGGAGATGCATGAGCTGAAAGCGTGGGCAGAGATTTATCTCTTGAGCTTGGCTGATGTGTTGGTCACTTCCGCCTGGTCTACATTTGGATATGTGGCTCAGGGTCTTGGGGGTTTGAAGCCATGGATTGCGTTGGTACCAGGTAGCCATTCTTGTCGTCGAGCCATGTCGATGGAACCTTGCTACCATTTTCCTCCCTCCTCTGACTGCAAGGCGAAGACAAGCGCTGATCTTGGGGCTTTAGTCCCACATGTGAGGCATTGCGTGGACATGACCGGAGGCCTCAAGCTGGTCGATCCGGCCGAGCACTAGCCATGGATCAGTTCGTGTGGTAGTTAAAATGAAAGGCATGTTGGCATGTGGTATCTTAGACAATTCTGAAGATAATTCATTAAAGAGGCCATGCCATTTTATTTGAACCAGGAAGAAGGGTATTTATTATATCTCGTATATTCTGGTGTTAATTTCTTGGATCAATTTAGGTTGTCAACTTGATTACTTGGTAAAAAAATGATCAAGAATTGATGGTCTACTAAATAAGGTTTCATGTTGCAGCCTTTCCTTGCAGTATTTGAGAATTTCAAAATATTATCGAAAAATAATTAATTTCTTGGCATCCGTGGCATTTAGACAGCACTCGTTTCCTCAAGCCTTTCTAAAAGACGTTATATTAAGCCTAGCCCATGTACAAATCACATCTATCAATCCATTGCTCTCATTTGATTTGCTAGCCGGGAATTGGCCCATATGTCTCGAAGCCAGAAATTATATGGATCAGCATCGCGTGGATAGAGGTGGAGGAAATATAAGAAATAATTATTTTGGAAACGCAACTTTCTACTGGAGCGCCTGTAGCTCAGTGGATAGAGCGTCTGTTTCCTAAGCAGAAAGTCGTAGGTTCGACCCCTACCTGGCGCGTGAAGTTATGTGCCATTTTTTAAAAAAAATAAAGGTAAATTGTTGTATTCCAAAAATTGAAATATTTAGTAAAACAACCACCAACAAAATACTACGGATTAATTTTTCATTTTTACGTTGGCTTAAAAGTTAATCAGATGGTTGCAGCAATTTTATAGATAATTTTAAGTTGACTTAAAAGTTAATCAGATGGTTGCAGCAATTTTATAGATAATTTCTAATTTCTAGAACATGCATTTGAGATGTATTTCAAGGTTAATTTTGTATTATACCATTTCATTTTATAAAAAAGTTTATTGCCATTTAATTTTACTCTAAATTAAATCCAATATCTTAATATAAATATTTTTCCTTTTTTCAATAAAAACATAATAGACTTCTCCAACCAGCATATTATTTTAGAAGGCACACCAAGCATTTCATCTGGACTTCAAAAAAATAATAAGTATTTGATAAAAAAAAATTTATCTAAAAAAAAATTATAAAGTACCTTCTTATCTTTCATTATTTTTTTGATATTGAAGAATGCAATAATGAGTTGAATTTAAAGTTTAAAGACATCCTGTATTCAATTCTTTTTTATTTGTGAATGAAGAATTCTAGCCATTATATAACCATCTTCCTTAAATTAGAAAGATCATTGTCACGATAAGAAAATGCCTTCTCTGTTTCATCGAATTATCCTAAAAACAACACACAATTAAAAATGCTTATGTTACTCAATTGATCTATCCTAAAAATAATATACAATCGAAATGCACTTATGTTGTTTACTCGGTACCCTCTCAATCAATCATTTTATTTTCTCTCATATTTATCAATCCAATTCTTCTATTTCTAAGCAAAAGGTTGCTAAAGAAGCTTTGGTTGAGAAGCTGTGACAGCACAAGCTTGAATTTTGATATAATTGTTTTAGACAAAAATGTCAAAACTTAAGTTTGATTTGGATCCATTCCCTCCAATATAATGGCTCTCTTATTTCTTGGTTCAAACTTATAATGCCTAATTTTACAGGCTTGTACTCTCTCTCTCTCTCCCTCTCTCTCCCATCACTATCCTGAAAGCCCTAAACCTAATAGCAGCCACGACGAACTCCTTGACTCCTAATTTGGCCATCAACACTATATTCCTATACACATGTCCCACTAAATTCAATCTAATTATTCTAATGATCAAAGGAACAATGGGCTAGTAATGTGGCATCGAAATCATGGAGTAAAGAAAGTAGTTGGAGTAGATTAACATATCTGTCAATGAAGAAGGTTAAGAAGACCAAGTTGATCTTGACAATGGTGGAGAGCCCCATCACCATTTCTCTTCCCAAAGCCATCTTCGAGGAGGCATTAAAGAACTCTCTATATATGTATTTTATCTTATGGGTTTTGTTTTTGATGTTGTACCCCACTCCTTTTCTAATTAGCTTGCTGCTTTTAGTTTGATCATTAGATTTATTTGTCTAAATGATTTTTTTATTTAGTTTACAAAGTAACTTTGATATATTTAGCTTAGGGCCTCTTTTATATTTGATTTTATCTTTTTAGAAATTTTTTAAATTAAAAAAAATAAAGCTATGGGTTGGGTTGGGAATTATGATTTTGTATCTTCTCCTTCACATTGAGCCTTCATCTTTATTCTTTAACAAATATTATTTTCTTAATCATGCCAACTAATTTTTCACTATACTAAATTAAATTAGGGCTACTAGATCAACATCCAACCTATACCAATCCCAACCTATGGTCGATCCATACTTGAAGCCTACATCCAGTCTAAAATTCGTATTGCTGGGGCTAGGTACAAATTTAGCCCCATTGGATTTTATAAAATTATGCAAAGGTTTATCACCGCTCAAACTTAACTTAAAAGGAGACTTAACCTAACTTGCCAAGTAATTAAGTTGGGTTTTGGTTCCCTATTTATTTTAGTTTAAATCTAGGTCAAACTAGACTTAGGCCCTTGCCCAATCTGACCAACTTTTAGCCTAGACATAGGGTTCAGTCCAATTATTTCAATTTAGTTGATTTTGCTGCCTAAACCTTAACCCAATCTCCCCTAGTTTATTTAGGGCTTTAATCATTTCTTTTTTCTCTTTTTTGAGAGGAAAAAAATCATACCTCTACCTTATTCATAGATTATTTTTCATTATCTCACTTGTAAATTAAAAAAAAAAAATCTTAATTCCATATTCAATAATTTCTGTAAAAATTTATTTTTATATACAACTCGTTTTGATTTCCTTGATATATTTATAATGGTATGTGTAAAATTTTAACTGAGCTTTTAGCTCATTACCCTCCCTCTCCTTATCATATTTGAAAGAATGATGTTGATGCTTGCCTATTAGATTCAAACTTGAGCATGGTACTAAGAGTGAGATTTAGTGTTTAGTTTTCTGTATTATCTGATATTGCTGTAAATACCTTGATATGTGCTAATAGGATGTTTTCGTGATAAGATTTTAAAATATATAAGATTTAGTTTTCATAATTATTTTTATGATATTATTTATGTTGAGATTTAGTAGACCTTATGTGCTATTTAGGATTCGTTTTAAGAGTATGCGGTAATGTTGCGGTATTTTTGGACTGGGTTTCAGGCTGTTGGTGTCATCTGCTGCAATGGCCGTGAAATACTTCAGCAGAGTCGCATATTAGCAATGAGCGAAGTTCCTTAAAATTTGGACACGAGGATTCCCGAAATCCAGACAATTATATTTTCATCAGCATGTTCTGGAAAAGACTACACCAATAGTTCAAGGTTAAACGCCAAGCCCCACCCCCCGTTCTTAGAATTAGGAAAACTTGCAAGCATACATGTAAGTTTCTTTACTTCAATGACTGAGCCTTCTTTCTGGCCAAAAACATGACGATCCGAGGGAAGAAGGATCTCCTTCTCGACTTCGGCTCAGGCGTGGCATTTGTTGTCTCATTCCATTGCAAGTATTCTTTCGGGCTAGACGCGGGAGGACGGTCATATGGGCCAGGCTCTTCGTCATTAGCAAGGCTGTTTGGTTGTCTTATCTCCTCTAGATACGAAGAATCAGCTAAACTTCGGGCAGAATTACTCGCTTTTCGCTGCTGCTCATGCTCAGCTCTCCACTTCCTCAGCTCTTGCTCCACATCCAATTTCCCTTCCTTGGCCTTCTCAGCCTTTTCCACTGCACCTCTTAATGCTTTCTTCTTTTCTTCTATCCTCCTATTGGCTTCCTCAAGCTCTTCCATGCACCTTGACTCAGACTCCTTGACTGATTTAATTTGCCTTATGGCAGAGATCACCCGCTTGTTAGCAAGCTCCTCAGCCTCGCGGGCTTTCTTGCTGAGAATGTAGTACTCCTCCATTGGAAGAGTCACTCCACTTGGGGAGTCATTAGTCTCCAAGTCCGCAGCCTGTTCACTCTTTTCCAATGCTTGGACTGCTGAGACTGTCAGCTTCTCTGATGCTCTAGATGCTTCTATCTCCTTTATGGTAGCGTCTAATCTGATCTCCATTGCATTGGCTCCGGCCTCAGCTTGTTCGGCTTCTTCTTTGGCCTGCCTTAGCTCGTCACGAGCCAAGTGAGCGACTGATTTGGCCTCATCCGCTTCCTGAGCTGCTTGTTGAAGCATCTTGGGCACATCTACCATCGTTTCCTGGGCTCCCTTCTCCTTTGTCGAAATTAGCTCTAATTCTCCCTTTGTCCTGTTCAGCTCAGCCTCAAGAGATGACACGCCAGCAGATGCCAACCCTTCCCTTTGTCTCAAGGTGGTGAGGGCTGTTGTCTCTCTCTCCAGCTCACATTTAAGTGAAGAAGCTGAGACTCTTAGACGATTGACTTCCTCTTTTGCTTTCTCAATGTCAGTCTTCACTTCCTTGGTGCTATCAGATTCTTGGTTCGGTTTTGCTTCCTTATAAGCAGCTAACTCGGCTTTCAGATTGAACAACAATGTACAAGCTGCATCTAGCTTTGACTTTAGGTCGTTTACCAACAAAAGCAGCTCATTGAGATGTTGCAGCTCTCCTTCAGCTTGCTTCAGCTCCTTTTCCCAACTAAGATTATCTTGTTCCCATGCCAGTGCTAGAGTAATTCTCTGCTCTTCAGCTTCAAGATGTGCAGCCTGAGCAGATTCCAGCAATTCCTTTGTTGTTATGAGTTCCAGAGTTAGATCCTCGACAGTCTTCTCGATCACCTTGGAAACAGAAATAGACTCTTCAGCCTTCCCAATTGCCACATCCTTTTCATTAGCCAAAGTAACATACTCTCTTTTCAGAGCTTCTAACTCATCTTTTACTGATTTTAGTTCTGCGACCGCAGTAGCATGCCTTTCTTTGGCAACCTCTAGTTGCGTCTTGGCTGCAACGCTTGCATCATTGGCAATTCCTTGCTCCATCTCTTTGACCCTGAGTTCAGCAAGTTCTGAGTCCTGTTTTGCCTGGGCTTCTTGGGTTTGTGCTTTCTCCAAGCTTAGCTTCAGTTCTTCTATGAGTCTATTAGATCTATCAAGTTCCTTGAGTACTTCAGCTTCAGCATCTTCTGCAATTTCATATTGTTTTTTGTACTTTGGAATTTCCTCTTGTATCTTTTGAAGTTGAAGTTCAACTTGCTGCTGCTTCTGTACAAGACCAAAATCAAAGAAGTTAATAACCTTTCCTTAAATGAAAAGGCGTCTGCACTTTGTATCGCATTTGGTCTGTCGTAGGTAAAGAGCAGAATTGATCCTGAATCAGATACTTAATATCTTCTTGATTGAATATAATATGATGCCATCATCAACTTTCTTCTGAAAAAAAAGTACAGCATGAGTTCCGGATAAAGCAGCTTTATTTTTACCAAGCCCTGGTAAAGAACAAAAAGAGGAGGAGGAGGAGGTGTTTATACACTCTATGGCATTTGGTCAATTATAGGTAAAGAAGAGAATTGATCCTGAATCAGGTACTGAATATCTTCTTGATTGACAATATTATGATGCCATTATCACCTTTCTTCTACAAAAACAGCACAGTATGTGATTATAGAGAATAAGTTTCACAAAGAATCACCTTTACTTACCAAGCCCTGGGAAAGAACAAAAAGAGGAGGAGAAGAAGAAAACATACAGAAGAGTTCATTGCTTGCACTGAAGTTTAGTGTTTACATGATCAACATAAACTAGGAAAGGAAGAAATCAAGATTTAGGTTTCTGCAATATTTGGGGAATGTTGCATGGACACAGACATGATAATTGGATTTGTGCATGTGTCCAAGTGTCTGATTTGGCATTCAGCATGAAGAGGAAAAGGGGAGATATGAGATACATCAAAAAATAATTTTAATTAAGCATTATATATTTAGAGATTGTATAAAAGGAAATTATGACCATAGGCATAGCTATCTAGTCTTTTCCTGACTATTTGATATAAAGAAAAACATAGAAAAAATTATTTATTAATATTTTCTAATATGGATATTTCTCATTTAAACTTTCAAATGTTTTTAAAGTTATTTTAGTTTCTACATTCTTGATCAATCTATTTAAAATAAAGAAAATCACTCTTAATATTATCAAAGTACATCAAACTCAGTATTGAAAGAGACCAACACACTGTCAATTTCTAAGAACTACAGTTTTAAAAAGAATCATTAAATATCCAAGAGTTTGGAATGTATCCAGTTTGGATTCATATCCAATACGAATATTAGGACCAGGACCTGTGTGTCCAGGTAACGTAGCATGTAATAACAAAAATAATGGCATTAATGGTGAGATAAAAAATCGGATTTATTTTTGAATGAATAATTTCTTTTTCTTTTTATTCTGGTTAATATGAAGAAATTTTATCTCTTATTTGGAAGAGAACAATGGCAATTCATATTGGAATTTTGGGTTCAAAGCAAGAAGAAAATATTAAAATAAAAATTTAAAAAACGGAAATTCTTTTGCTCGATCCCTAAATATGGCCTCAAAGACATTGCAGATGCAACACCCTTTGGAAGTGAATCACCAAAAGGATTGAAGGTTTAAAAACTACCTGTAAGATCATTGCCTTTTGGGCTTTCCAATCGACATGTCCACCAAACTTGGTGACAGCCTCTTTAACAGACTCAAAAGGTGCTGCAGTATCAATAAGGCCTCCATATTCAATGACTTGTTTTAATCGATCAGACAATCTGGATGTTTTCTTTTGTGTACTTCCAACCTCCACTTGGCTACAATTAAGCTTTCTGGTCAATACATGCAGGCTAGCTTCTGTCTCTTGTAATTTATCAGAGGCAGTATAACCACTATTCATTTGAACGTCAGCAACTATAACAGTGCTTTGATCTTCATACTTGTGTGATGGCCCATGATCTAGCTCCTCAGATTGATCCAATGTGTGAGCTGCTGGAATGCTGCACCTATCTGATGACCCAGGTATGGCATCCTTTCCAGTGATTTGCAGTGCATTTAAAATCTCTGATGAATTAGGTGCCATTTGGTCTGGTGGTAGGCCATTATGGAAATTTTTTGGAAGTAATTCAGAATCCTTTGTCACTGCTCTATTCGGGTTATTAGCATCGAATATTTCATCAATCATTGGGAATGTAGGAGGTTCAGGATCAGTTGGGCCTTGCAGTGAACTGGAAGCAGCAAGAGAAGATACTCCAGAAGAATTTCCTTCAGTGTCCTCCGCCGCTTTCTCCATTCCACAACAACTAGGATATTTCTGAGTTAGTTACTGGAACACAAATTAAAAAAAAGGGCATATGTAAGTGAAAGAGTGAGCAGTAAATTATTACAAACCAAAAAAAAAAAAATCTTATAAACATTGGTCAAGCGATGTTTGTCATGAAGATCATACAGTATTCATTCAAACTATTAAAAAACTCTATACTTCCCTCTAAGGAATATAATGTTTCAACCAAAAAGATGTGCATCAGTCTATGTCAATACACAATTATTTGATAGCTAAAATTGCTCCGCATATATGACAGCCTCTCCAAACACCATTTATGACAGCCTCTCCAAAACTATGACATGGCTCCGGCTTAGTGAAAAGCAAAAATACAGAATTTAAATTTTTTAGACTACCAATAAAGCGTATGAAAGCTTTCTTGTTCGATGTCCCTGATAGTTAGATGAACGTCTGTTTGGTCCAACAGAGGAATATGAAAAAGGAATAAAGGATAGAAGTGATTGTCTGAATTTTAACCCCTTCTGCATATAAGGCATAAAATGCAGTGAATGTAGAAGCACATTGTAGGGTAATCTGGATCGAATAAACCAAAAGAAAAATTTTATTTCTCTAAAACTGATGCAGAATTCTTCATTATGTATTTCTTTGACTCTTTCTAGTTCTGCCAGCTAAAATATATGGGCTTTCTATGCTAATTTAAACTGAGGGAAAATAATAACTGAAGCACCAGGAAACCATGGAAATGTCCTTGATGATGAATTTTTCATTATGTTTCTATTTGACCTTTTCTAATTTTGCCATCTAAAACACATGGCTCACATATACTCATCTGAAAAAAAATCTTAGAACTCCAGATATGCGAACCCAAGAGTGTCTGATTTAGTCAAAGATAAATTTAGGTGAAAAATGTTGTTTCATGCAGATAGCTAACATAAATGCCTGTGTAGCATAGTGAGAAATGATACCTTAGAATGCCTAAGAAGATATAAAAATATTTTGATTGTTGTCAAGGGATTAAAATTTCATCATAAGGTACTAGGAGAAGTATCACACAGAAAATTCCGCAAGAATAATTGAAATGTTTGCAAAGTCTACCTTCCTCGATATCTGAAATGTTTGCAAACTCTTTCTTACCAAGGACTTGATATTTCTGTTAATTATGGGATTGAATTGAGAGAATTTATATTTCTTTTTCTCACTTTCTTTCTATAGTAGACATTTTTGCTGTAGAAATGACTGTGTTTTCCTTGGTTACCTTATTCTTCTTCCTTCTTTTTCTAGAATTTTATTAGTTTGGGGATCTTGGAAAATTGCCTCAGGATTCAATGAGCTTCAATTGGGTAACAATATCATAAGGGCCTGTTTGGTATGGTTCTTGTTTCATGTTTTTGTTTTCAAAACCTAAGAAGAAAAATGAACTAGACTGAACAACATGTATGATGAGACTTTTGTTCTTGTCAAATCTTAAAAAAAATCATTAGATTTTTTTTGGAAACAAAGATTTGTCATTTTCAGAAAAAGTGACCTCAAAAGCAAGCTATAGCAGGAGTTTTGTGCAAACTCTATCTTCAACATCAATCTCCATGTCCTATTTCTCTAATATGTACAGAAACAAAAACATAAAAACAACAACAATGCCAAACAGGCCCATAGGCTTCTTTTTCAGCCAACTACTTATCATGGGAGACCCCTATCTTTCTTGAAATTGTCTTATTTAGGACTTGGTCATGAGTCAGAGAATAAGCATTAGTTTAAGATTCAACCATAGATATTCTTGAGGCCAATGAATCATAATTTGTCTAATATCCTGAAGCCTTGATGCCAGCATGGAAGGATTGAAGATACACAAGATTAGATCTAAGGTTTAGCATATCTTATGGAACAGGCTTTTTGGATTCTACATGTTTTTCATTATCTTCTTCCATTAGAATATTAATTCCCTTTCATACTGTATACTGTATATGGTATACACCTCCATCTTATCATCATACAAGATAAAAGAGAACAATCATGGTGTTTCATTGATACAAGGGTGGACAATGATTAACAACAGTCAAAAACTGAGCGTATTGTCCTTTGCCAATAGGTCAGCTGTCATTCCCTCCACCATACAAGGCAGAATTTTCAACCAAAGACAGAAGCCTCAAAATGTGGTTAAGCGAAGCCTTAGCATCCCAAAACATTCCAATACTCAGTGCACTAAAAGGATAACTAAAAACCCATTTCCAACAATTCTTCAATATATTTTCTCATCACATTATCCAGTTGTCAAATCACCAAGGTTGTCACCTTGACTGCCATCGAAGAATGCTTAGAAAGCCAGGCAGGTACGCTAGTTTAATAGTCTCTAATACAAGATTTGATATAGGAAATTGCACCTACACTAACGACAAAACTTATATAGCAAAGAGCCAATATGAAACACAACAAGAGAAATGCAAGTGGCGGAGGGTATTTAAGCTTGCATTAGTGAGGCATTCACCAGTGTTCTTTGAACGCATCTTTGGTCTCAAATGGTCTCAAATGAGTCAATGCAAGGGGAAAGATCATTGCAACTTTGCCAGACAAAATGCACGGTCAAAGAAATGTGCACCATAATTTTTTTTTGGAAGACTAGCCTTCAAACATCACATGGAAATTAAAGTTTAAAACAGAAAAAAAAAAGGAAGAAGAAGAAAGAAGAGAGGAAATATACATTATATAAGATAGGTTCAGATTCTGGAAAAAAAGAAGCTAAGGATATGGCATTTCACCAAACACCAGCAAAATTTTCTCAAGGAAGGAAAAAAAAGGGGCAAAATTAGACAATAGACATATAAACTACCATCCTCAACAGATTGGTATCACCCCATTCCCATGCATGCTAATTTTTTTTTTTTAAAAAAAGTTGGGAACAAATCAAATATAAAATAAAAAAATCCTCTATAAGGAAGAAAAAAAAGAAGGACCAGAACAACAAACAATATGCCTATGTTTTTTTTTATTATTATCGTATAAATCATCGCATAATTATAACAAAACCCCGAAAATCCATAATATTTTTTTTGTTATCAGGCGTGCTTCCATATTCCAAACTCCATTTGTGCTACATTACAAGAAAATAATGCCCAGATTTTTTTCGCTCAACGATAGAGGAGCAAAATTGGAAAATTTCAGATATTCCATCAAAAAAATAATGACATAATTGAAACAAACAAACAGATAAATAGATGAAAAGATAAAAGGGGAAAAGAAATAAAACTTGCTTGAATTTTCTCTCTTTCAGGAGCTTTGAGGAAACGAAAAGGAGAAGGGATTGGGAGGAAGAGCGAGAGGGAAAGAGAAATCCTGGTGCTCCTCCTAACCATTAGATTTTTCCTCCTTTTTATTATTTCTACCATTTAATCACAGCATGGTCGAGGACAAGCCGCCAGGTCATCAACCGCAACAGAATCTCCTCCTCATTCGATGAATCTTAGCAAGATTTTAAGCAAATATAAAAATTAGATAAAATATGTCTTTATTGACTTTTTATTTGGCATTTCTAATATTAACTATATCTAAATGAATGGGAAAAAGGAAGGCCGGGCGGTTTCATCGGTGTTATATGATTCATTCGAGCATGGCTCCCGACCATGACACTTGCCATGCAAGCTGTGATCCATCTATTTTTCAATTCAAATGTAAGTCCATTGTGAGTTGATTTTATTTTAAATTTTGTGTTTCCTTTTTAAGAGTCCAAAATTAGTGAGGAAGAGATAATACAGGCATGAGAATTTGGAACTTCTGATGCGAAGAAAGAAGATTCCTCGCAAGTTTGGACTTGAGAATTTTCTATACAATTTTTATATATTTCTTTTATCTTGTCCAACACGAACTCATCCCACTTTATAATAAATATGAAAGGCTATTATCCATTTATATCATCAAGGATTTCTTCTTATTATTGAATCTTGAAAGAGTGATTTCTCTAAACAAAAACAAAATTAGCTGGACTTGTGGAGTGGCTGGGTTTTTTCCAACTGGAAAATAAAGAATCAGTTTACCATAGACCATGATCTACTTCTAATTTACTCTCTTCTTTTTTTTTGTTCTTTTATACTTCAAGGTGATTTAGAATCCTAATCTTTTTCTTCTTTGAGGTCACATAAGTTTTGCTGTAAAGTGTCAAAGTGTTTTCCTTAAATATGGTGAGTGTATTGAATCAGCCAGTAAATCAAAGATTTAAATTCAAAAAAACAAAAAGAAATTGCCAAAAGTTATAAAATAGTTTGAACAGATAAAAATTATAGGATAAGAAATAAAAAATAGTATTAGTCAAACATTTTTATAAATTTATTCATTTGAAAACAAGCATGAGAGAAATAAAATAATAAAAGAAAGCAAACATCACTCTATCAACAACAATATATAATTTTACTATTTTTGAAATCCACAAATTTTTTTTAATTAGATATGAATAATTTGCTTATTAAATAAAATATGAATATATATGTGTGTGTATGTGTGAATAGTTTTTTATAAGTTTGTTTATTAAGAATAATTTTAAAAACTATATCACAAAGAGAAAAACATAAATACTTCAAAAAAATTATTAATTTAAAGAATTTTTTTATTCATTACTAAAGGCTGGATTTTTGCACTTCTATTTAAAATTTTATAAGGATTAGTTGAGACTAAATACACATGTGCATGGATTTCATAGAATTACTTGTGCAATAGTTAAATTTGAGCTTACAATATTTATATATCTTTAACTAGTTATTTTTAGACTTAAAAATTTATTTCATATTCACATTTTCTTCTTTTTTTTTTCGTGTTTGTTAGGAATAGCATGTCTTATTTTTAAGGGAACAAAAGCTAGAAAAGAAGTAACTTGAAGTTATCATATGTTATCACATAATATTATAACTTTCTTGCACACATTTTATTAATAGTAGCAAATTTTTTTTTTATATTTTAACAAACAAGGTGGATTAACAGCTCAACAATACTACTCCTCGAACATTAATCAAAGTAAGTAAGTTAAAGAAAATTTCATATACAAGTTTTGTCACTTCTTTCATTATTTGATTTAGTTAGCTAAATAAATTTATTATTTGATTAGCATTTTGGTAGGTATAAAAATATTCAAATTAATTTATGCAGATCCCGTGGAAAGGGATAGTGGCAATAGGAATGTTCATGTAATCAATAAATCATTGTTTTTGAATCACCTTTTAGAATTATTCATACCACCATGCACTAGGTTATCCAGCAAAATGACATCAAAGTGGTAGTGACGGGAATTGAAACAATTTTTTTTTTTTTTGTGTAAAAAGTTGAAACTTTGCCATGGGCGTGATAGATATTAATTTTGCCATCCCTCGCATTGATGGGGCCTTTCAAATGCCCCTAAAATCCAAGACAAGATAATTTAGGATGGATATTTCTTGCACGCATCCCGTGTCGTCATCCTTACGAAAAAAGGGCCCGCGACCTTGGCGATGTCCGATGGACCGTACAAATTGGAAGGACAATTTCATTGAGATAGCAAGGCGACAAAAAAGTGCTAGATTTGAAAACAGTAGCATAGATTCGCCTTGCACCGCAAAATTCTCACCGCGACGCGTGTATCTATGTATGAATTTTGCCAACGTGAGGGAGAGGCGGACAGCATCTACGGATGACGCCTACCGAGACTGAGGCCCGCCGAAAACAACAGTAACGAGCGGACGAAGAAAGAAGCAAAGAACGCAATAAGATTACATGGGAAAGAAACGAAAAAAGAACGGATTGGCGAAAGTAGATAGCCTTTCTCTTTTAATAATCAAAATTAACTACATTCCGTAACTTACCATTCCCCGTTCCATCAAAAGAAATCTCTCCCAAGATCAAAAGTAAACCCTCTTCAAATGGTTAATTGAATCTGGTTACGTCTCTCTCCCTCCCTCCCTCCTTGTACCTGTGGGAGGAGGTCGCGACGATGCGACCGCTCTATAGGACTTCCGTCCTCGCTTCTCCGCGTCGCCTGCCCCACCCCCAAACCCTAACGATCTCCGCTCTTCTCCTTCTATCGTTCGCGAAAAGAGAATTTAGGGTTCGTCTTTTTTTTTTTTTGGCTCGAATGATAAGAGAGTGAGTGAAGGTGGTAGAAAGAGATCGAACGGGGGATTGCAGTCCAGGGTTTGGGTTTGATGCCTGCCGAAGGCTCCCTCCGGGCTCGTGGATGGCCCACCCGAACAAATTTGTGTCTCTTAATCTGAACAAGTCTTATGGCCAGCATCCGAGCCACTCGTCCTCTCCCGTAGGAAATGGCCGGGCCCGCGGCGGCGCCCGCTTGGGCTCCGGCGGAGGCGGCGGCATGGTGGTCCTGTCGCGGCTCCGGAGCTCGTCGTCCGCCGGGCAGAAGGGCCTGCCGAAGCTCTCCGTTCCGCCCCCCTTGAACTTGCCCTCTCTGCAGAAGGAGCACGAACGGTTCGATGCCAACTCGGCGCGCCCTCTGAGATCGGGGCGCGGATCGGGCTCTGGCTCGTCCGCCATGGGGTGGACCAGGGCGAGCACCGCGCCGGCTCTCCAAGACAAGGATGGCAGCACTGGAGGGCAGGCGGTGCTGCCGGGCAGATCAGTAGGTGCCGTCGATCAGCAGGGTGGTGGCTCTTACGTGCCACCGGATGCCCGGTCGGTCGAGTCAGCGGTGGCGACCTCGCCGGCCCTGATGGCCGAGAAAGCTGTCGTCTTGCGGGGCGAGGACTTCCCGTCTCTGCGTGCCACCCTTGCTTCCAATCAGCAGAAAGATGCATTAAATAAACAGCAACCAGGCGGGGAGCCCTCTGTTGGGCGGGTGGAGAGGCGTGAATTGTTGTCACCTCTTCGCGTGCCGCTGCAGGTGAGATCTTCTCGTCTTACCGCCGGTAATGTATTGGATATTGATGGGAATTCAGGTTCGAGCCAAGGGTTGGGAGTTCAGGAACAGCCATCAAAGCAGAATGATTGCTTGCCTGATCCACTCCCACTCGTCCGTCTGAACCACACGTCTGATTGGGCCGACGACGAGCGTGATACAGGGAACTGTGGGTTCTGGAGACCTGATTCTAGTCTGGTTCATGCTCAAGCCTGCAGTTTTCTATTCAGGGGGACTCATTTGGGAGATATTTAACTGCTTTTGATCAAGAAGGTCGCAATCCTAGCTCATGGAGGACAATGCAGCAATCAAAATATGGGTTTGGTTTCCATAAAGTCAGCTTTGATAGAAATAGAGATGGTGTAAAGCCTTTTGGTGTGAGCAGACAAACGAGTAGAGATAATAGCCATGGTCATTTTCCTTGTCGAGATAATATTCGAGATGGTTTCAGTGCTGGAGTTCAGGAAGCTCAGTATGGTAGGAGAGATTTGGGCCCTGTAATGAATATTAAGCAGAATGGGAAGGATGTAGCAGAAGACGGTTCTGAGGTTGGTGTGCGTGGCCGATATGGTGATGTTTCCAATGGTCAGTACAGAGGCGATGCCTCACAGAATAGCATGCAATCCAAAGGCCCATTCTCTCTCAGGAGTAAGGGGATCTCTTTGAAAGATCCAATGTTGAATTATGGTTCAGAGAAAAGGGTGATCTCAAGCGGTGGGAAATCATATCTTGATGATGTTAGTTTGGACAGTGGGGATCCTTCTTCAAGTGGCCTTATTGGTGAGGTAAATGTCAAAGTATTGAAAAGGAAGAAAGACATGCTGAAACAAGCTGATCTCCATGATCCCTTCAAGGAATCATTTGAAGCTGAGCAAGAGCGGCAATGGGTCATTGAAGAGAAAGCAAGAATCACATAGTGGGCCCAGAGGGAACTGGAGGAACGAGAGAGGGTGGCTAGGGAGGAGGAGGAAAGAAGGTGGCTGCTTGAGGAAGAAGCAAGGGAGGCTGCTCAGAGAGATTGGAGACTGCCAAAAGAGCTGAGGAACAAAAGATTGCAAGAGAAGAAGAGAAGAGAGGGATATTTATGGAGGAGGAAAGAAGGAAGGAGGCTGCAAAACAGAAGCTTCTGGAGCTGGAGGCCAGGATTGCTAGGAGGCAGGCAGAATCTAACCTAAAGGATGACAGACCCACCTCTGCTGTTGGTGCTGACCAAATGCCTATGCCAATAAGAGAAAGAGATGCTTCAAGGGTTGCTGGTGTTGGAGATTGGGAAGATGAGGAGAAAATGCTGGAACACACCACCAGCACAGCATCGTTTGACTCATTAAGCCTGAATAAATTATCTGACAGAGTTTTTAGCCTTCACACTTCGAAGGATGACAATTTGTCATTTATGGAAAGAGGAAAGCATCCAATTTCTTGGCAAAAAGATACACATGACAGTGGGAACAACTCAATGCATCTTTCGCAAGATCAAGAGAATGGGTATCGCAGTTCAAGGCGAGATGCATTTGTTCTCGGGAGAAGCTTTTCTAGAAAGGAGCATTATGGTGGCCTTGGGGCAATGTCTTGTAGACCATCTTCTAAAAGCGGGATGCGAGAACCTTCTCAGGTGCCAAATCATTTCCGTCATGTAAGAGAAAACAGGTGGAAGTTTGCTGTGGATGTCAATGACTTTAGTAGGAATCCTGATGTTGATTCTGAGCTTCTGGAAAATGATAAGTTTGGTGATGGTTGTTCTCATGGTAGACCCCATGCGCCATATTCGGAACGAATACAGCAGGACAGAGTTTGATGGGTATTCTTCTCTTGGAAGATCTGGCCATTCCTTGAGGCAGCCTCCGGCATTCCCCCCTCCACCCATGCGCAGGATTCCCTTCAGATCTGATGCCGAACATCTGAGTTCCTCATCATTTCTGGGCACTAACATGAGATATCAGCATGCAGGAAAAGATGATGAACGAAAGATTCAGATGGGGGCATCCGGAGAAACTTCAACAGTCAGAAACTACAACAGAAACTGAAGAGAGTGCTATCTCTTCAGAGCCAAAGGTGAAGAGTAGCTGGATTTGTGACTCACAATCTTCCCTTTCTGTTTCAAGTCCACCTAGTTCATCTACACATTTTTCACACGATGAATTGGATGAATCCGATGATTGCTCAGCACTGCCAACTCCGAAGTTGGGTAACAGTCTCTTTAAAGAGTATGAGAGACTGGGGATGCAAATACAATGGAAACTGCATATTTGGTCCCTCATGGAGAAGATGATGTGTGGGCAATTGAAAACAATGAAGAAATCGAGGAGCAAGAAGAGTATGATGAGGAAGATAATGTCTACCAGGAAGATGAGTAAGGACATGAATGTGGCAAGAATCTTGACTTGGATCAGGAATCTGACAATCAACAACAGCCAGATGTCCTGAACAGTACTGATGAAACGGACCAGATGATTTTAGGTTTTGATGAGGGTATTCAAGTTAGGCTTCCTAATAATGATGAACATGAAAAGGCTTCCAGTAAATGTGAAGCAGCAATTGGAAGTCAGGCAACTTCAGTTAGTGCTGCACAAGAAAGCATCAATGATGGTGGCTGTATTGTGCAGTCTGAGAATGCTTTTTCTGAGAAGGCCGCAGAGAATGACTCTTATGATGTTGCAAAAGAAGCTGAGAAGGCACTACAAAACTTGGTTCTTCATCCAGAACCATGCACCAAATATTCTCTAAACGATGTTAAAGCAACTAGTATTTCAGAAGTGCCAGCTCAACAGCTAGTGGCATCTCCTTCAAGCTCTCTGATGCCTTGTGCATCCTTGGCTGAACTCACCTTATCCTCAATGACTACTATTGCCACACAGGCTGAACTGCCTCTTAAACTTCAGTTTGGCCTCTTTTTTGGTCCTTTGATTCCATCACATGTTCCAGCAATTCAAATTGGTTCCATTCAGATGCCACTTCATCTGCATCCTCAGCCTGTCTCATCTATGACACAGATGCACTCTTCACAGACTCCTTTTTTTCCAGTTTGGCCAGCTGAGGTATGCAGCACCTATCACACAAGGAATTTTGCAATTAGCTCCTCAGACCATGCCCTTTCTTCAGCCTCCTGCTTCAACCCACTATATTGAACCAAAATCTTGGAGTGTATATCCATATCCAAGCAAATCAAGAATTTTCTCCTCAAAATAACTCAGTAGATAAAGTGTCTTCATTTCTGTTAGAAAAACAGCCTGATCTTGTACCAAAGCCTGCTGATATTTCTAAAGAAAACATGAACTCCAGGCAGTTCAATGCATTGCAAGTTCCTCCTATGAATAAAGCTCCATCTCAGAGTCTAGCACGTAGTTCTTTTGGTGGAGATAAATGTAAACATATTCTGGCCTCCCAAACTGAGATCCACAATGCTCATGATGTCATGGTAAAGACAAATAATAAATCTGGGGTTAATCAGAAAAAAACCCAGTTTCTTGTTGAAAACATTCCATCTCAGTTGGCTTTAAAAGAAAAGGCTCCGAGTGGATGGAACGCTTCAGGCATGGTATCAGGTAGCAAAGGGAAGAGATTTTCCTATACTGCGAGGAATGATGTTTCTAGATCATCATTTTCAGGCCCAGAATCATCACGTACAGGTTCCAGCAGCATTCATAGGAGACCTAGAAGGAATTTCCAGAGAATTGAGTTTAAAGTTCGAGAGAATATTGATGGGAAACAACCAGAAGCCATAGGTTCATTCAACTATGCTGAGCAGGATAAAAAGAGAAATGTCAATGGAAGGGTGTCTGGAATTTCTGCGAGGTATCGTGGTAAGAAAGGTGCCATTTCAAATAAACCAACAAAAATGATGATTGGATCAGAAAAGTTAAATTCAGGTGCTTCTAGTTTGCAAGTTGTGAGTTCTGATGGCAAGATGGACAATATCACGACGAAAGAAGAAGCATCAATTAAGCAGATTAATTCTCTGGACAATGAAGTAAATTTGAAAAGAAATGGGAGTTCAGAGGAGAATGCTGATGCTCCTCTGCCGAGTGGAGTTGTCTGTGTTTTCAGGCAGCCAGGCATTGAAGCTCCTAGTGATGAGGATGATTTCATTCAGGCAAGGTCTAAGAAGCAGTTGCTGAATGACCAGAGAGAACAAAGAGAAAAGGAAGTCAAGGCCAAGTCATCTAGGGTGATAAAGGTATCATTTGTTTTGCCTTTCCTTTATTTCCCTATCTCTCTGTTATCCATCACACTGTGCTGAGGAACATGCTTTCTTTTGTTACATGCCAGCCATCTCGGAAGCATTGTGCTACTCCTTGAAACAATGTGGTCATATCTAGTTCAAATAAAGCAGAAGGATCTTTAGTTAGAGATACAGCACATAATGTTCATTCTGAAACTGTAATCTCTGACAGAAGGAAATTCATGAAGGCTGAGATATCTCCTGTATTCAGTGCTGATAGGACATCTCAGTATCTACCACCAATTGGCACTCCTGCAGTGAATGTTGATGCTGATGCAAAATCCAACAGTTTGAAGTATTAACTACTACTTGCTTGTCTCTTAATATATTTTATGTTTGTCTGAATTCTTTCCTGACACATTTTTCTACAGGCCTACTGAGACTATCTCTACCATATCTGGTGCTGGAACAAAGTTTGTTCCAGGTTTATCATTTGAAAACAAAAACCAAATTCTTGGCAATGCTTTACTGCCTTTTGGTTCCTGGGATAATGCAGATGTTCATCAGCAGGTAAATGAAAAGTTTTGTTTACTTGTTGCATTTATAGTATTTATATGGCCCATATGTCTGAGGCATTTATGATGTTTATATGGCCAATATGTCTTGGTGCTGTTACTTGATGATATTAATGTGATTTAGTTTACTTCCTTCATCACATTCAGTATGGGTTTTAGTTCTTTTGAAAGTGGCCTTGTTTGTGATCTGCATATAATTGTTTCTCGCAACTGTTCACTGTCCTGCTCCAATGCAAATAATTACATTGTTATATCATTTCTTTAAACATGGATGTGTAATATTTTACCATCATTAAACCTAGATTTGTAATGTTTTTACTATCAGTTCAGAAAAATGAGCTTAATTTATTGTTGTCTAATTCTGATGCAAGGCAGAGTTTTTTAAATTATCCAAAAAAACAAGTTGAATGTAGCAAAACTGAGAACATTGAGATAAATGTGTGGTAAAATAAAGAAGGATAGAGTGAGAAAAAAGATCTATGGGGGACTCAGAGGTAGTAGTTTACTGTGTGCTGAATGATGTAGAAAAAGAAAAAAAGACTTAGAAGTCTTGAAACAACAGTGGGGGTGGCCTCAAGAGGGATGCTCAGCAAATGAAGACCCATTAAGCCGACCTGTATACTTGGGAGGAGGCTTGATGGTCATGATAAGCTGTGGCCTCTTTATGCTGATTTGATGTTTACAAATTAACCTTCCAAGTTCCTTTTATTTCCATGGAACCATGATTGGTTCTTTTCTCTGTTTTGGATGTACACATCAGTTTGCAATATATTCATTATGAGATTTTGTCATAAATGTTTCGTTTGGTATTATCATGTTGGTTGCTGTTGTTTGATTAAACAGAGATTCCAGACTGATTGATGTCTCTTACCGAAATTATGTCATATGCAGTTTAGTCTTGGTTGTTTAAAATGTCTGCAATCATTTAAGATACATAGTATCCTAGGTAGTGCAAATTCATGAGACAAGTTTAGTATCAACTTCACATTTTTTTGAGGAAAAGTATCAACTTAGATTTGGATCCTGAAAGGAGGCAAGGAACTATATTTGGACCTTAACTATAAGACCTGCTTCTTTGGTGCCAGACATGCTAAATGATCTCCTTGAAAGGCATTGAACAACTATGAATATCTTCACGTATGTATGTTTAAGTATGTAATGAAGAGAAAAGTGGCCTTTGCCTACATGCACCCACCATAGTCTCTTCTCAAAGTAAGCAACCTGTTTTATCTGTTTTCTTCATGATGAAAGGCCTTGTTCTCCTTTAATGTGCTTATGTAAATTGTTGTGGATTCCCTCCTCCCTCCTTTCCCTCTGCCCCCCTCCTATCTTTTTTCTGTTTTGCCTCTCTATCATAGTTTTCTTTCTTTCTTTTCCTTTGAACACCTTTTCTTTCTCTCAGTGTCTTTTATGTCCCCTATAATCTCTTTGCTTGCTTTGGTTGGATTTTCAGACTGGAACAAGCTTGAAAACTTCAGCCATTGGAGCTTGCTGCTGCAGGTTAAAGAGCTAAAGATATATCCTTTTAAAGTTTTCTTAATCGATGATAGCATCTAGACATATTCAAGTCTGTTCGGATTTAGATTGCACAACATCTGTAACCATCCAGCCCTGTTCCAATTATTTGAGGTCCACTTTGCAGATCCTTATTTGTCAAGTATTTTTATTTAGAGCCAAGCTTTGGCATATCTTTTCTCACAAATTCTAGCCATGCTACCTTAGGTCTCCCTTTCCTTTTCATACATCATTCAACACAGATCAAAGCACCACCTCTTAAGGTGATATCTAATCAGGCAAAAATCCAGTGTTGGTTGATGCTTTTCCATCGGTCAAGATATGGATGTCACCTTATAGGAATACTTGAATTGGAAGGATGTTTCAAGTCAGACTGTCACCAAGCATGCACATCAGTTGTTACTGGAGAACCAGGTGCCACCTTGAAAGATGTTGAATTTGATTAGGATGATAGCTGAAAGATTTACACTGTCATTTTGTCTATGCTTGTCAATGTCTTAGTCTAAGTGGTTCAAGCTTGTGTTTTTGAAGAGCAAGAGTTTCGAGAGGTGGATTGAAATCCAATATCTATTTGAATTTCCACTTTTGTTTTGGAACTTCTGATGCATTGAGCTAGGACACCTAGACAATGTCAAGGGGCAAGCATGAATTTCAATCTTTTTCAGTGGTCCAAATAGTTGAAGGATCAACGTCCTTTGAAGGATTTTATTAATTTAATCTTAAATGCATGCTGAATTTATGCATCAAGGCCTTGCAATCTGCCTGTTTTGGTTCATCTTTTGTACTCAACTTCAGAGGGTCTAACCATCAATAAATTGAAATTGTCATTTTTGCTTCCTTTGGTTTGAGAATAGCATTCGCATCCGATCCTCTAGCTTTATGAGCTTTTATACCATTCAAGCTGTGTCATGAATGTGCCCAATATTATCACTTGTGAAATAATTTGAAAATCCTAGCCATCTTAATGGAATTCAAACATTGATTTAGCTCTAAATAGAATGTACCAACTACTTTGGCTATGTCTTGTTTGATTGTTTGGTAATGAAGGCTTCTCTGCTGTACAAAAGTCAAAAGTCTGACTTGTTGGTTTAGATGTTGCCTGTGTTTTAATTTGTCATGCATCACATGCCTTTTTTCAGTCAGCTGCTTTGGACTGTCTTCAAATGAATCTGGTTAAACACTACACTTTGGCCTTTCTACTGTCTACCTCAATGAAATTAATGTCATAAAATAGTTCTCTGAAATGGCTGTGTTGGAAAAGGAGTACATTACAATATTGATCCAGATTAATCAGTTTGAGCATTGGTAGAATTTTGGATCGTGTGACAGTTTTGGCTGTGAGGTACATCTTTATCATTTATTAGATGAATGTTGTGGTGATCCATTCATTTTTTAAAGCTCTGGGGTATCCACATTTCCAGATGATGCCCTTGACCCATAGTCAGCTTGATGAGGCTATGAAGCCAGCAGGATATGATTCACATGTGGTGTCAAGCATTGCTATCGAACCCAGCAAGCCATCACCATCTGTTGTGACTCAGGAAAAGGCCTTTCCTTCAACTAGCTCTCTCAACTCCTTGCTTGCTGGGGAAGAAATTCAATTTGGTGAGTTATCTTTTTTGACATTCATTTCAGTTTAACCACTTGGTCATTGCTGTGGCTATATTAATTTTCTAAATTCAGGTGCTTTTACATCCCCGTCTATTCTCCCTCCTGTCGGTCAATGTGTCTCCAATGGAATTGGACCATCAGGTTCTGGAAGGACAAATGTTTCCATGGAATGTGATGTGCTTGCTACAAACAATAATTGGAGCATTTTCTTTGATAAAAAGAAACAACCTGATGAGCCTTGCATGCATCTACAAGATCCCAAGGTGGAAGCTGAAGCAGCTGCTTCTGCTGCTGCTGCTGCTATATGTAATAATGATGAGATAGTTGAAAACAGGTTTGAGTGCCAGTTCTGTTTCAGATTCCAAAACCCATTGTGGAAGTGCTGATCCCACAGTATCAACTTCAAGAGGTGATTAAATGGATTTTGCTGCTATAGCATGTTAGAGTATTCTGTATTTGCTGCAAGTTATTGTGTACCCATTGATCTCTGATAATATAATCATTTTACAGGTATGTGTACCAATCAAAAAGCAGCAGGTCAATCAGCAGCTGAAGAGTCCCTTAGTGTTGCTCTTCCAGCAGATCTTTCAGTGGATCCTCCATCTCTCCCATTGTGGCCTCCTTCACCAAGTCCACAAAGTACTTCTGGTCCAATGCTTTTAAATCTTCCCGGAGCTCCACCTTTCCAATTTCCCTGCTTTGAGATGAGCCCCATGTTAACCCAGGCACAACCACAAAAAAGTACCACAGTGGGTTCAGTGCCACTTCAGGCTTAGCCTCAATACCATTCTAATGTGGACTCCTTTTACGGCCCTCCTGCAGGGTTTAGTGGCCCTTTTATCAGTCCTGGAGGAATCCCTGGTATTCCAGGGCCTCCTCATATGGTTGTTTGCAACCACTTTACTCCAGCAGGACAGTTTGGGCAGGTTGACCTAGGCTTTATGGGTACTACTTACATTCCAACTGGGAAGCAGCTTGATCGGAAACACAACACATTATCTTCTCTGGAGGGTGTTAGTGAGAGTCAAATCAAGAATCTAAATGTTGTTTCTGGTCGGCACAATCTACCTAGCGTGCCTGTTCCTATCCAGCATCTGGTCCAGGGTCACCTCTCATGCCAATGGCCTCTCCTTCGGCCATCTTTGACACGTATTCTTTTCAGGTAATGTTATCTAAACAGCTTTGCAATGCTTGGATGCAGTTTTTGTGGAAGGAAGGTTATTTATGTATTGGACATATTGTTCTGTAAATGGTGCATCCTGGGAAGGGGGACTAAGAAAAGCATATGCTTCAAATGTTAACTTCCTGTCTAGTGATGTTTTAGCGATCAAAAACATTAGATCATTGGGCCCTCATTACAAAGACTTCTTGAGCTCTGCCTATGAGGAGTGTTTTCTAGGG
This sequence comes from Metroxylon sagu, assembly GCA_017589505.3. Taxonomy (NCBI): domain Eukaryota; kingdom Viridiplantae; phylum Streptophyta; class Magnoliopsida; order Arecales; family Arecaceae; genus Metroxylon; species Metroxylon sagu. The sequence goes on from JACVBY030000223.1 coordinate 29,826, forward strand.
TATGCAATGAGGGCAGAGAAGCTGGGAAGAGGACATTATGCTTCATAGTTATATCGACAGAGGATTGTGGGAGATTTCTTAATGTAACACAAACAAAAACTCTTGATTCTATCAATTTTTTCCCGTTTCTTGGATCCCTTATAACTAATGGTTCCTCTTAAAAGCCATTATGTAATAGAAATTCTTTTCAAATCATATACTACCCATGTTGCAATAAAAATTTTCTTTCAGAATCTCTCACTGCTTCCGTCGGTAGTCTTCTTTTGTCTGCTAACCTCTTTTTCCAACTCTCTTAGTCCCTCCTCACCACATTATTCAACTCTGGCCTATGCTGCATAATTTTCCATGAAACTTATCCTCCATCTAATGGGTAACATGGCTGTTGTAGGTTTGCCAGACACCCCAGCAACCACATCTTTACCATTCTCAGCTTGTGCTTCCTTCTCATCCCACAACATTCTTACCCCTAAAATAGAGCTCTTCTAATATATAGAAAGGCTTTCCTGTGATAATTTAGTTGTATCAACCTAGTTATCTGGGAAGCAGAAATCGAATATGTTGAAAGATAAATGGGACAGCCTCCTATAATATCATTTATGAAAGTTAAACATTATGCTGTGGTCTGGAAGTGAATCAAAATTTGAAATAAAAATTCTGCTTCTATCAGAAAATTTTATTGCATCTCATTTTTCTGAGTCATCTGTCTTTAGTGCCCATCATATTGTATTTCCGTTAACTCATTTGACTTCAAATTAATTGTCTGGACTTCAGTCATCTGCTGACTTCCCAATGCTAGCTCGCTGGTCTCACATACCTGATCCACCCTCCACTCTGCACCACTACCTGTGCCTCTACAACAGCATCAAGTAGAGGATGGGATTTCTTCAGAGTTTGGCTGCAGTCTATCACTAGACACATCTGCTGGAAACAGTAATCGGTTCAATGAGCCTACTTCTTCATTGCCTGCTTACGGGGGTAGGCATCTGTCAGTTTCAAAAGATATGGTGCCCCAGTTCCCTGATGAACTGACTCTTGTGGAACCACCAACTGCCAGCACTGCCATTGCTCAAGCCAGTGGACCTTCTTACAACCCTGCAAGCGCAAACATTAAAGGTTCAGACAGCTCCAAGAGCTCAGCAAGAAGTATGGTAGCTAAAATCCATGAGACTGGAGGCAATGATTCAAGTTGCAGCAAAAGTGGTGACCAGGTAAGGGGGCATTTCTCAAAGCCTCAAGATGCTCCGCAGTCAACTTCATCAGGACAGCAATATCTGCATCCAGCTGTGATTGGCGAACAGCGAAGAAGTGGGGCTTCACAGAATACAGGTGCAGGGGGTGATTGGCATCACTGTGTGGGACATCAGGGAAGAAATCAAACTTCAGGTCCGGAGAGGAATTTTTCTTCTTCTAGGATGAAGTGAATATATGTGGCTAAGCAGTCGACAAGTGGACCTGGAACCACCGGTTGATACAACACATGATTTCCCATATTCTGATACTTTGGTTCCCTTTCAGAGCTTTCGCTAGTAAATTGGGAAGAATATCTTGCGCACCTGCGAGGCTTTATTTTGGTGGTTGCATCTGTTAATCTGTAAGCAGCTTAATGTGTTTTCCAGTCTCTAGAGAAAAACATAGGAAGTTGGGAACAGGAGTATTGACCTTCCATTTTTACTGGTTGGATGATTTTCAACAAGTCTTCAAATGATTACGGGGCTTGTGGGGCATACAAGGAAATAATGAGCTTTGGATATGGATGCTGTCATCTATTATTTTATAAGAATGCCTGGCCAAGCTTTATAGTTATTGTTTTCATTATTATTTTCACCATCTGTATGAATACCAGTTGACAGACATAGGAAGTTGGGAACAGGAGTATTGACCTTCCATTTTTACTGGTTGGATGATTTTCAACAAGTCTTCAAATGATTAGGGGGCTTGTGGGGCATACAAGGAAATAATGAGCTTTGGATATGGATGCTGTCATCTATTATTTTATAAGAATGCCTGGCCAAGCTTTATAGTTATTGTTTTCATTATTATTTTCACCATCTGTATGAATACCAGTTGACAGACATAGGAAGTTGGGAACAGGAGTATTGACCTTCCATTTTTACTGGTTGGATGATTTTCAACAAGTCTTCAAATGATTAGGGGGCTTGTGGGGCATACAAGGAAATAATGAGCTTTGGATATGGATGCTGTCATCTATTATTTTATAAGAATGCCTGGTCAAGCTTTATAGTTATTGTTTTCATTATTATTTTCACCATCTGTATGAATACCAGTTGACAGAACGTAATTTTAACAAATAATTCATGAATTGTTTGTTTAAAATTTGGTGTCTTTTCTCATGTCATTTTTTTTTTTTTTTGGGGCATTGTTTGCAGTAATCATGAGAATCTATTGATCATTTTTCATCCCTTTGCTGGTAAGACTTTCTAGTTCAAGTGTAGTTTCCCATGTACTTCTTCATGGATTATTGGTCGATATTTCTCTCTAAGACTGTAGAACAGCCTCCAACCGCGAGTGCAAGTATAAGAATGGGATCTCTTATGTCACTTCCATGTCGTATATCTTGTCGGGTAAGCATGGTTATTAATCTCTTCTACAGTGTTTCTTAGGACAAATTATCATCCATCCTGGTGTTGATGCTGTTTGGTGGCTGTAGACCACGTCACTCTTAATTCTTTCCATGCCACTCTTCATTATCCTCTGCTAGAGGCATACCAATAAACGTAAAATGTGTTATTTAGCACATCTAACTAGGGAGATTCTTTTACTACATTCAGCATCTTGTTATCCATTTTCGTCAGGGTTGATTGATTAAATATGCATGCTATCGCTGTTGCTGGATTTTCTTCGTATGTTGCGTCTAAAGCTGAGCAATGGCAGTCTTGAGTTATTCCTGGTAATGGATACACTAAGTTACTACCATGGGTGACAGATTGAGGCAACCATCATGTTCCTTTGTATCCATTGGCACCCAAATGCTTACACGTCTATTCTGATGGAATTGAGTTTAGTGCGGAGCAAAAGCATGGTCTCCATATCTTATGCTCCTTACGAAGTTTAGAATCCTGTTTCATGTTAGCTAAGCTTTGCTGAAGATAATCATCCGTCATGAAGAATTGAGTTCCAGCATTCCACAATTTAATAGATTTGCTAGCTGCCAAAATCTGTGTTTCTGGAAATGAAGCAGTTTTCCATTTTTACTTTCAAAGGTAGAGCTGCTGATGAAAATATCAAGCATCAGTGTAAACATTGAGAACTGGCATCAGTGACCGATCAAGTCATTCACAGAAAACCTGCAACCTGTTCTCAAGAAGTGGGGTTGGAAAGGGTCTGAATGATAGTTTTGTTAAATGGATCTGAAAGGTGTGTTATGAGGTTGTCGATCGGGCCCACATGAGTCACTTGCGCCTGTACAAAGATGCCAAGCATGGCTATCATGGCCAGCCTCCCTGTGAACATTTAAAGTTCTGTCAGAAGCTAAGCATCTTATCACAGGAAGTATGCATCCCTGAAGAGTTGCTGACCATACCATTCTTAATCTCTTTTAGCTTCAGCTCATCAGCACTGTCAATGTCTTTGGCCAGGCCTAGAGGATTGAACAGCGGACCACCTGGGTAGCTGTAGGCAGTTGTCATAGTTTGAACTTATTTTGGAACCACTTGTTATGGATATCTTGATGACATATGATGGCACCGTAAGGGCATGAAATTAGGGCTTCTAAATAAGCTTTAGCTCCATTTTAAGTGGGAGGGACAAGGGTGTTAGATGCTTACCCAGGTCTTAGACCTTCTAGTGCAGCTTCCAGCCCTAAGAATGTGCCTTCTTTGGCTTGTGATCCAGGATTGATGAAGTCCATATACCGTTTGGTCTCTACAAATCTGCAATATTGTGATGAAGTATAATGTGAACAGGAAAAAAATGAAACCAAGATGAGCACAAAGCTCTGATCTGCTCTTACTGACAGTGTGGTTATTCAACTAGTTCATTAAAGATATATATATTTTTTTCTTTGTTAGCCTTTAGTGATGGACTAGAAGCTAAAATAATGCATTTTTCTATGGTTTGTGTGGTCTGAACATTACCCCATCAAGAGGAGTTGAACTATGAAGAGCGCCCCTGTACTAGCAAATTCATATTTGACAGCACCTGCTTCGAACCATACTGGTAGATTGCTGATTCCTGATACACGAAGTAACTAGGAGCAGAAAGGATCAGACTTTAGAGCTATATGAAATATCATTACATTAAGTTAGAAGGAAATACAACATCCATGGAAACTTGCATTTAAAAGGGAGAGAGAAGAAAACAAATCAATTGTGTAAAGCAGTCAAAAGGGACAAGGATTGTATCATTTCACTTCAGACTGCCATGGATCTCAATTCAAGAAGCAAACATGTTCATAGTCCTTGCCCAAATGTTCTACAGGTTGCACTGTTTCCTCTACCATTGAACAACACCTTTTCCAAAGTATTTCAGTACTCTCTCCTTTTGCTGATGTTTAGACTGAAAACAATCCATTGGCAAATCTTGCATCAAATCAAACCAATTATTAAATCATAGCCCATTTTGCAAAGCAATCCCCAAGTAATCCTATTTATTGGGACATTTCGATGGCAACAATTTGATGAGTCCCTTACCCAGTTGCAAATGTTATATTTGCTGCACTTATTTTGATATACATTGTTGACTCATTCAAGCTTTTGGGTATTCATACTATGGTTAATTAACATGTTGATCCACGTTTGTTCTTCAGAAAAACCTTGCCTTGAGAGATTGTATTATAAATTAAATCTTCTTTAAAGAAAATGAGGCTAAGCTACCTGCAATTTATTTAAAGGAAGAGAGTTTTACAAAGGAGATAAATAAAAGAAAAGATTAGATAGGGTCTAAACAAAAAGAAAGGAAAAATACATTAACAATTTATATGCTGTGCCAAACCTTTGGGAAATAGAAAAGTTGTTTGATTACACAAGACCAGTCATGGAAAAGTTTCAGGCTGAAACGCAGTACTTCCTCTTCTAAAATAGCTTTGTTTAAGATTATTCTTGCATCTCTTACCAATAAGTCCTTATGAAAGCAGCACATAACTGTTCAAAAGCCACACTGATATCTTTAGGAATACCAGAGGATCTCCAACATTAGCAGAACTTGAAACTTTTTTCTGGGGGAACCACGCATATATAATTACTCGAGTTAGGAAACCTATTAGACTATATCTGCCCCTGATTTCTCCATGGAGTCCAAAATGAGTTAAAATTATTGGTGGGCTCTTGATGTTTAGTTTGGCCAGAAGCACAGACCAGGTATAATCAGTAAAGCTACACTCGAGTAAGATATGATCCGAGGACTAGATGGTGTCATTGCTGAAGGCACAACCTCCAAAGTCGGCATCAGTCTTTCTTTTGAGGTTCCTCTGGCCTTGAACTTATTCTTGAAGTTCAACTAGAGAATAATTTTGATCTTTACGGCCACTAGAATTTTCTAAAGTTTACCTTCATATAAATTAAATCACTTCAATGTGGCACTCCTGGTGGCTGACCAAATTTACCAAACCTCAGAATAAGCCATCATCAGGCATTTGCTTTCTTATACGAAACTTCGTTGCACAAGTGATAAATTAAAAATATGCCTATGTTATGAAATCAATAAGCTCCATGAATCTAATGTTAGAATTTTCCCACGTGAACTAGCATAGTCAATTTTTAATCAAAACTTAGATTAAATGAATGTTGAATTAATGAAATAATTTGTGTAAGCTCATTATGATTAGTGATTGCTGGGTTTTGATGCATCTTACAGGGGTTATATAAAGTATGGGTGCTATAAATATATGGTTTTTAATGGATAAGATCCGTACTAAATTGATTGTGAAAAGGAGAGGTCCTTCACCCATTGAGCCGTGATACTTTTGGTGGATATGAAGAAGAGGGAAGTGTTCTCTCAGAGATTGGCCACTATGTTTTGGATTTATAAAATTCAGATTTTCTATCATCTAATACTTACTATAAAATTTCGAGCCAAGAAAAGAGATGAAGGTCAGTTGCATACATCCGTCACCAGAATGCCGGCGATGCCAGCCATCGCGAAGCGACAGTGGATGAGCTCTGCCTGGACATACCATTTTAAGGTCTCCCGATCCTCGCCAAGCCCCAATGGATCAAACCCAAAATCTCCAGCAAGCCTTTCAAAAAAGAAACAATTTTTATCCAAACAATTGAGTTACCAGGAAATTAGCATTGCAGATTACTTTGAGAATGGGGACAGACGTGCCGTCGAGGTGAGGAGGTGGGTCGAGGCCGGGAAGCCAGGTGGCGCGCTGGGCTCGAGCAAGGAGCCGATATGCCGGCGGTGGTGGGCAGGAGAAGTGGAGGAACGGGCTCCTCGTCTTCCTCCCGGCGAGCGTGAGGGTGGAGGGGAGGCTCCGGGAGGATGTGGTGAAGGCCGGCGGCGCCGCTCCGGCGCGAGAAGCTGCCACTGCGGGAGTGAAGCCCATGGCTTTTGAGAGGCGAACGGCAGCTACCGCGGGGGCGAGTAACGGATAAGAGGGATGGATGAGAGGAGGCGGGTACGCGGGCTCGCTGACTCCCAACTTTCTCGATCGCGAGAATTTTTGACCCACGCTAACTTACGCTGCACGATAGGAGACTACTTCTATCTGGGCTTTTAGGGTTACCTGACCAATAGAGCGGAGTATGCTGTCGGTTGCCGATAGGAAACTACGTGAGTCTGGCACAAAAAATTAAAATATTAAATTATTTCTTAACGTATTTCATTAATTTTTTTTTAAAAAAAAAAGAAGTGTAGATTTTAATGAGGTAGATCTGAGCTCTAAAAGATTTTTATTAAGTTGGGCTTGAACAGGCAACACTTTGTTCAAGTTCAGACTTGGCCTGACCCAATCCAGTCCAACCCATATCTAGTTTTCAGTTAGTCACACGTTTTCACTACTTTTAACCATGTTGTCCAACATTTTTACTATTCTACAACTTGAATCGGGGAGGATTTGAGCCCGATTGTGCAAGATGGTGAATTAGCTTGAGTCCTTTGTCTTTAGCAAAGTATTTTTAATTATTCATTTTATTTGTCTATCTATTTATTTTTTATTGATTATCTTTATTTGATTTTTTGAATTAGAATGGTCAAAGCAAGTTGGGGTCAAATTTAGTCTTTTTTTATCAACCACAAATTTACATATAATGGTAACAGGTTATTTCTAATTATTTCAGATAACCTATGGAGTACTTCAAGCCTAATTCAAGCCTAATTTAAACCCAATAAGTAATCAAATTGGTCTCAATTTGTATTCTAGAATTAAAACAAAAAAATAGATTGTTTGCTTATGGCATTTAGACTTAGACTCAATCATTTTTAAGCATGGAGTTAAAATAAATAAATAAATAAAGAGTGGAAAACGAAAGCAATGAAGGAACCTTTTCTAGCTTGTTTTCGCTTATACTTTCTATAAACGCAATTGGAATGTGATCATCCTATTTTGAAACAAAAAAACCCCTATTTGTGAAAAAAATGTTCCAATTTCTTCTTACATTCTTAAAATATATGTATGTCTACTATCAAATGCTGCTATAATGATTTGTTCAACCATTCTTTCTACGGCACAAGGTTTGTTCAAAGAGTAGATAATCATTTATGAAATTATTGCAACTTTCACCTTTATTTATAGGATGAAATTGTTTGCTAGCATAAACTTTCAAGCATTGCTTGGATGGCTGACATGAGGATATTCGTTTCACTATAGATAATAAAAGAAAACAACAATATTAGAAAGAAAATAAAGCATTAAAATAAATGATAAGGTAATGAGTCAGAAACAAAATATGCAACAATGTTTATCTATAGGTACTATTTTTGCTAATAGATACCGATAAGACCGAATTCTATGGCCTCTAATAAGGCGATATGTGGCGACCCTCTTCATGCTAACAGCATGATTAATAGGACAATTTAGAGGCATGTGATTGATAGATCAGCAGAAAATACTTGCTTGATAAGATAAAATACGTACGTCTCTTAGTAGACTGGTGAGAACAGATACTCACACATGAAAATATGAACTATGATACTCTACATCAGTTCTATCTATGAAGGCGGGCTCATTTTGATGAAGCAGGTAGTCCATGATTTAGACAAGTTCTATGGTCTCATTATTAGATATGAGACCTATCAATAAGCAAAAAGCTTTAGGTCACAACAAAGCGAAGCTCTTTTCAACGTCATTTCTTCATCTCCACTATAAGGTTACACTCAACTCCCTCACATTCATAATTATGCTATATTTTCCTCCGCAAATTCAAAAGCTATAAGATCTACTGTAGCCACCCTCAACCCTTTAATCCACTGATTTGAGCATCAAGGGCCTCCGTCAAGAAACCCCTAGCACCCCTCACATTTTTTTCCTTCATCTATAGGCAGCCTCAAAGGCATCTTGATAAATAGGCTCTTGTTGTAGAATTCATTGGAGACATCTCAGCTCATGTTGTTGGACCTACTGTTGGTGCCTTCATTTCTATATTATCATCCTAATTATCTATCTTATTAGTATACGAGGTTTTACAACTGTATTTTGGAACCATCAGATTGACATTGTCTATGGGAAATGAAGGAAAGGCCATGCCACCCAAGTCCAGTAAGAGAGTTTTTGCTAGTAACAATTGCATCACTTAGATTGGTTGTGGGGCTAGGTCCCCCTTCTCCACCTCTTCCAAAGGCTATCATAGTAGTACAGTTCATCCAACTGCAACAATAAGTCAAAACACTTATAACGTTAGTTCGAACCTTGGTCTTGCAACTAGCACAACCGGTAAAATCAATGCTGCCCATGCAACCAATGCTACCACAGCAAAGCCCCTAAGAAGTAGACCTTATGGATACCTCAGGAGCAAGGAACCGTGATGAGGAGGTCTAATGAACTACGCATAGAGCTAGCATCACAAGTCTTCGATCACTTCTAGAAGGACCGGGCTTGAAGATCCTGAGTTGAAGTAATAGATTGAAGCTATAAACGAGAACCTTGATATCATGATGAAGGAAGTCTGAAGGAATCCTCATCTTTTGGATGACCTTGACTTGGAGATCAACCCTTCAGTCATAGAGGAAGTTGTGGGGAAGCTTCTATCACCCAGGCTTAAGATGCCACTACGAGAGTAGTATGATTGCTCGAGTGACTTAAAAGATCACCTAGAGACTTACAAGACTCTGATAATGATCTAAGGGGCTTTAGATACCATCATGCGTAGAATGTTTCCCGTCACTTTGAGGAAGACATCCTGAGGCTAGTACTTGGGACTCAAGTTGAGGTCTACTGCCTCCTTAAATATGCTTGGGAGGGATTTCCTCAACCACTTGATCATCGACATCAGGCACAAGAAGTCCAACATGAGCCTGATGTCCTTGAAGCAATTGTAAGGGTGAGTCATTGTATGACTACATCAAGCGCTTCAAGGATGAAATGCTTTAAGTCAAGGACCTCTAGTAGTTCATGGCTATTACTACCCTCATATATAATCTACTGGATTCATCCTTTAGTTTCTTGCCCAACAAAAAGGAGCTAAAAGATATGTTCAAACTCCTAAGTAGACTAAAAAGTACATCAAGACCGAGATGCCTCCAAAGTGAAATGTGAAGCCATTATATTCTCCCGAGAGAAGAGGTGCCCTGACCAAAGAGATTTGAAGGGAGGCAAGAAGAACTGGAAGTATGAGCTCAAGCTACAAAAGCCGAGGAGCTCACCTTGGTACAAAGGCAACTATACTCAGCTAAACACCTCAAAGTGACAAATCCTAATAGAGATCTGTAACAAACCCTTCCTTCTTCGGTGGCCTACATCAGTGAGGGGGAAACTGAAGAATAGAGAAAGGAGTAGATACTACTGCTCCTATTAAGATTATAGCCATGATATTATTAAGTGCAATGAGTGCCAGTACCTAAAGGATGAGATCAAAAATTTCATATGAAGAGGCTATCCTGAGAAGTACATCTAAAGTAATGAAGCCCCTTCAAGATTAGAAGGCTGAGGCGAATAAGAAGCGTTGAAGAAGAATGAGGATAACCGATCTATGGTTGGAGTGATTTATGTCATCTTTAAAGGTCTCATAATCAACCCTCTCTGAAGAACTCTCCTCGTTAACAAAAAGAAGGCTTGTCTGTTCCACTGGAGAATTAACTCACTCGGAAGAACTCTCTTTAGAAGAAAGAAAGAGTTGGTCCCCATCATCAGCCCACTCGAAAGAAATTTGTAAGACGCATCCACTCTATCAGAGAACCAACTTATTAGAAAAAAATATCCAAGGCTCAATCATTCTGCCAAAGAGCCAACCTACCTATAAGAATCCTCTAAGGCCCATATGCTTCGCTAGACGGTCAACACATCTAGAAGAAATCTTTGAAGCCCATCTACTCTACCAGAGAACCGACTCCTCTAAAAAAAAAACTCCAAGACTCATCTATTCCGCCAGAAAGCCAACCAGCCTAGAAGAACTCTCCTTAAGAAATAAAAAGAACTAATCTCCATCATTAGCTCAATTAGAAGAACCTTTCTTGTTAAGAAAGAGAAGGCCCATTTTCTCCTTCAAATAGCTAATCTGCCTAAAAGAGCTTTTCTTATGAGAAAAAGAAAGCTAGACCCCATCACCAGTTTATTCGAAAGAACTCTTCTCATTAAGAAAGAGAAGGCCCATCTGTTTGCCAAAGAGTCGAACCATTTGGAAGAACTCTTCTTGGAAGAAAGAGAGAGCCGATCTCCATCATCAAGCACTCTCCTTGCTGAGAAAAAGAAGACCTATCCACTTTGCCAAAGAGCCAATCCGTATGGAAAAATTTCCCTCAGAAGAAAGAGAGAGCTGGTCTTCATCACTAACCCACTCAAAAAAATTCTTCTCGTCGAAAAAGAAAAGGTACATCTGCTCTGCTAGAAAGCCAAATTGTTTGGAGAAACTCTCGTTTGGAGAAACAGAGAGCCAATTCTTATCATTGACTTGCTAGAACGAAATCTTCCAGGCTCGTCTGCTTTGTCAGATAGTTAATTTGTTGAGAAGAAATTTTTAAGGCCCATTAATTCTATTGAAGAGCTGACCTACCTAAAAAAAACTCTCCAAGGCCTGTCTACTCTATCAGAAAGTTAATATATATAGAAGAACTCTTTAAAGCTTATCCACTCTAACATAAGAGTTGATTTATTTGGAAGAACTCTCTTAAAAAAAAAGAGCTGATTCATTCTAACGACATCGGGTATGAAATTATTAGGTTGAACGGTAATTTTAAAGATCGAGATGATATAGAATCACCAAATTGTAAATAAATATAATGATCCTATCATTTTTGTTCGGATTACCAATAATCTTGAATGAGCCATCCCATACCAAATGTTTCTTAAATATTCTTGTTTGGTAAAGTATGCTATCTTCTATTTTTCTTCCCTCATGGACAGCCTGGAAGATATTCAAAGTTGATGAGCATATGTGTGAAACATGAATTACTTTTATATCACCATAAAAGAGATATTTCATGCTATTTTTACATTTGATTAAATATCAGTACACTAAAATCAAAGCATTAACAATATGTCACTTCACGCGCCAAACGCATTGCACAATTTTTGATTGCTCCACAAGTTTATAAAGCCGGATTGGTAGAAATACATAGAAAATATTTTTTTAAAAAAAAAAAAAAAAAAAACAAGGATTTGGTAGATTATTTTCTTCTTGTTCCATGCAAAGTTGATTGCTCTGTATTCATCACGCGTAGGACCCAGAGAGTACATGTAGATAGAACCAGAAAGTACTTCCCTTAGTGGTGTGGAGTGCGTAGTGGTTTCAAAACAAAGCGCCTTGTCGACCGTACGATGTGAACGCCATGTGCGATAAACGCGCTTACTTTAGAAGCTTGTGATGCCTCTCACATACCGGACACGTCAAAGCTTCCAGAACCTAGAAGTTGAAAAAGGCATGATTGAGTTGATACACTCTTCGAGGGCTCCACGTTAGGATTGTCAAAGAGATAAAAGATTCCTTTGTCTCACTTTTCTGAGTTTTAATTCTAAACATTTTAATGCTTTTGAGTAGTTAGCTTACTTAAAATTATATGAATAGGAATAAATTTGAACAAAAACTGAATAAAACGAAGCAAACTTGTTTGTTCATTGTTAATTGCAGCATGGTTTTATTTGGATGGGATAATTACCCCAACAGCACAGAAACTTATTTGGACTTTTTAATTAAATTCTTATATGTTATATTTTTTTAATTAAATACACTAATTTATTCTATCATCTATATTTTTTTTTATGGCCATCAACAACGATTTTACTGGCCACTCTAAATGACGTGATGAACTCAAAAACAAAAATAAAATACTGATATGATGTTATGTGGCATCGGCATGGCAGCAGTAAGAGATAAAAATAATGATGATGAAGAAAAAAGAAAGAATCTATGTAGGTATCAAGGTTGACAAATAAAAAATTATAAAATTTTTTAATTATTTTTTTATTTTTTGTTAGCTTTAGCATCACGCAGAGGTTATCTTAGTATTTTTTTTTATGTCCTATTTAATGGTCTATCAAGTTACCATTGGCAACCTTCAAAAATTTATTTAATTGAATAAATTTTATAAATTGATGTACTCAATTGAATCTTAAATAAGTTTATGTTCTCCGACTGTAATTATTTCTGTTTGAATCATTTGAATAGCAAGCATAAATCTAATTAAGAAAAAAAAGATGGAAAAAAAAAGAACTCTTGAATAACGCTAGTCAAACATTTTGGAAGAATAAATTATCCAAGTTACAAGGCACAAGAATGTAGATGGGCGCATTTTCACTTTTTTTTAATTTTAAAGGTACCCTTTAACTTGCTTTATTTTGTTACACAATTAGTTGTTTGGCATAATAAAGTTGAATAAATAGATTTTATCTTGATATATTTTTGATCATTCAAAAATAAATTAGAAAGCTTTATTTAGCTTAATTAAATAAGAGTATGATTATGGAAGATGATTTTTAACTATTTTAAAAGCAAAAGTTTCGATTTAATTAACTAGATGTATTTTAGTGCCAAATATGTATTTTCATTGAGCTCACTAAGTATATTTTATTTAGTTCTACTTCAATTTATTCATAGATCACAAGAAGGGATGTGCAATATTTTCTAATTTGTGGACTCTATTAAAACTTGACATATATTATTGTGATGCTTAGGGAAGGCAATTTTTTCTTTTTGTTTCGATTCTCATAGGGACTTGCCTTGAATGGGGTGGAGAGCGAAGGAATTTTTCTTTTCATGGGAATAAGGATAGAAAAAATTCTATCCCTATGAATTGAGATGGGATGAAGATAGGAAGAATACTCTCCGTCCCATAGGGTTTCTGTTCCCCATCCTATGGCATCCTCGCATATTTATTATTATTTAAATGATATTATATTATTTTAATATTATAAATATAGTCTCATATATAATTCTAAATTATCTTATGACTATATGCGCTCACTTTCTTTACATTTATTAAGATTTATGGTTGGATGTGTTTATTTATTATGAAGTATCTTACAATCATACACTTATGTTATTATATTTTTTGAAATTATGATTTAATATATTTCTTATAAATTAGCTTATGAAATTTATAATTATGTTAAATTTATTTAAATTTATTTCATTAGTTACATGAAACTTAATACTTTATTTTTTATTTTTATTTTTAAACGTAGTGGTAAGAATTAAAATAAAAAATAAACATTTTAATATCAAAAATATGGTTGGTGGTGATGAGGTCTCGAAGGAATAAGGATACTCATAAAAATAAAAATAAAAAATTTATTAAAACTAAGATAGGTGAGAATGAGAATCCTTGCGGGGATGGGGATGGAGAAATTCTTATCTCCATTGATTGGAATAGAGATGAAGATAAGAGACTAAAATAAATAACATAAATGGGAAAGAGAGCCCGGCGGGGATAGGGATATGGAGTGTCTCCCCACCTTCACCTCCACCCTATGTCATTTCATCCCATCCTATTACCATACTTCTAAAATTAGTCTTCAATAGACTAGTATAATAATCAAAAAAGTCTAATATGGACCAACCTAGTCTGATCATAGTCATTAACATTACCTATAATCATAAATGATAAGACTACAACCTTATTGTGATGGGTAGATATACTATCCTTAGCTATTCAAGTTAAGCATACTAATAGGTACCTCCACATATCTCTCCTTATTTTCTATCATTTTTTTATTATTTTTTATTTCTTTCATTATCCTTTTTCTTCATTTCTTTTTATTATTTTATTATTTTTTTCCTTTCTTTCTTCCTTTCTGCTGATCCTTTATTATTATTATTTCTTTCCTCTTCTTTTCTTTCTTTCTCTTTTTCTTTTCTTTTCTTTCCCTTTTCATTTTCAATTTGTCCCCATCCTAACTTATTTTATAGAAATAAGATAAAATCATCAATACGCTCTTGATTCCATTTTCTTACAAAAATGAGATGAGGCAATCGATTGAGACTTAAAGCCTTAAAGATGATAAAATTTACTTAACCTCTAAATCTCATTTCATTTAGGGATGGCGAAATTGGACATGACATACTCAAATTTGACATGAAATAAGTGAACTTAAATTGATCTTAAATGAGTTCATATTGTAATCATGTTGATATAATTATAACATGAAATAATCATATCATGCCACATATTGAACTGTCCATCTAAAAATGACACAATTAGAACTCATTTAATTAATAATATTTTTAACCTTTTTATTTATTTTTTTTCTTTATATAAAAAGTACTTAGGTATATAATTTTGATATATAATTATGAAGAGAAAAATATTACTTTTATCTTATTAAGTGAGTTAGCATCGATTCATATTAAGCGAGTTATGTCTATTCATATAAAGTGAATCATTATAATTTATTTATTAAATAAATTATGTATACTATATTATTTATTTAATAATTATATAGTATTTATATATAAAATTTTAATATAATTAATTAATTATTTTGTATTTATGTCAATCTATATAGTATTATAATTTATCTTCAACAAGACGTGGCGAAGGAAAAAAAAAAAAAAAAAGCTTGGATCGGATATGAGACATTTGTAAGAGATGGTCCCATTAACTTTTTTAAGTAACCAACACAAAAGCCAGGTGTGGTTTTTTTTAATTATTTTTTTATTTTTTTACCCAAGGACCGGAGTGCCGGCGGTTCACTTCTACCGAACCGTGGCGAGCCCTCTCGCTTTGCAATCCACGTCACCTAGCTCATCCCACGCCCACATTGCCTGCCACCTTTAATTTCGTCTGATCACTCTCCTCGGTCAGACCGGCCGCGGCGAATCTGGAGGCCGGAGCTCGTGTCGACGTGTGTGGCACAAAAAAAAAAAAAACCCAAAAAATCCAAATCCTCGCGATATTTTTCCCATCAAGCATTTTTAAATGACAAATTCATATCAAAGTATCTGATTTGCCCTCTAATTATTAATACATTCTAACACAAGCGTATGCAATAAGTAACAAAAGAATAAAAGAATATGATCTAATCCAACGACGGCTCGATGAAGAAAGGTGGACGGACGGCTCCAGTATCGATCCAGAGTTCCCCGACGTCAAGCGCCATCAAATCCTGCAGCCCATCCCACCATTCCCCCATCACCTGCCCTTGCTTCCATGCTCCCTGCTGGCCTTGCTGATCCAAGGGCGAAGGCGTCGTAGTCTGGGGACTGCCATAAGCTTCGGCTTCCTCCGCCGGCAATGGCTCCGGGAACGGGAAATTAAGCTTCGCACGGGCCCCTCGGAACTCGATTGCGGCGAGGTCGTAGGCCCGCGCCGCCTCCTCGGCCGTGTCGAACGTGCCGAGCCACTTGCGCACCGCCCGGTGCGGATCCCGAATCTCCGCCGCCCACTTCCCCCACGGCCTTTGCCTCACTCCCCTATACTTGTTCTTCTTCTTCCTCCTCTTCCTCCGCCCGCCGCTCTCCACCTCCGCCTCCGCTTGCACCGCCGCCGCAGCCGCTACCTCCTCTTCCGCCGAGACGAAGAAGTGGCAGCCCAGGCAGCCGACGATGCCGCAGCGCCGGCACGTGTCCGGGGGCAGCAGCTCGGTCAGGGGCGGTGGAGTGGCGTGGCCGGAGATGACGTGGGCGAGGGCGGAGACGATGATGGCGTTCTCCTGGGCGCGGGTGAGCGGGGAGAAGAAGAAGGGGAGGGGCGGCAGCAACTCGACTTCTCCTTCTCTCTTCTGGTGTTGGGTTGCTGTGGAGATTTGGGAATGGAAACTGAGGTGTTGCTTGGCAACCATTCTGCGAGTTTGGAGTAGAGCTGGGAGTGGAGAGGACTGTCGGAGAGATGGGAAGGTAGCGGCGCGTTTATAAAGGGAAGACCGGGTGGGGGGACGCTGATTTAAAACGCTTTTGATTTCTTCGGGTTGGGGATTTCGTGGGTCCGGGGTTTCGCGCGTGGGAAATGTGCCGTGCCGGCGGGGCCACGAGCTCGCTGGCGTTGCAACGCATCGCTGAGGTCAGCGTTGGCGACGAGAGTCAGAGGCCTCGCTGGAATAAAACGCGGGCGTTTTGACCTTCCAGCGAGTCCAGCATTGCAGCCACTGTCTGTGCGATGGGGAAGTAGCGTTCCAACGCGGGCGCGGGCGTGGGCGTGCCACGTTGGGTCGCTGTGCGGCCTAGAATCCCAGATGGAGCTTTCCAACCTGGGGCCCAGGGCACTTCCAAGGTGCGATCCCTTACTTACCCCATCATGGCGACAACTGTCTGCATGCTTTCTCAGTGGTTTTTATTCAGGGGTCAGAAATATTTAAAGGGACCACCGTTGGATCCCATACATGAAAGCGGAATTTGGGCCAGTGGAGGTTCAACCGGTTATGGTGGGTCCGGCATGGATTTGTCGCACCATTACCACAAGCCAACCAGTCAACATGGTTCTAAAATCCCTCCTCAAATCTCCATGATGATAGGCCATGAAGAATTAATTAAGAATAAGTTTTATTATGCTTTTAGTTATTTATAAATGATATCGTAAATAATGAGAACTCTAAAAATATACGATTATTGTGTTAAAACAATAAAAGAATTGTATAGTGAAATTAAATGGCTAGAATTTAAACTTTTCTTTTAAAAAAAAATAAAAAAGTATAGTAATTGAATCCTTGAAATAAGTAAGAATGCTGTACAATTAGAGGGCATTTGGTAATCCAAAGAAGATCAGCAGGATGATCTAAGGTCATTGATGGTCCTTATCTCATAATGATCTAATTTTTATTGATCTAAAATCATCATCTTTGATATGCCATGCTTTAGTGATTAACAATCTCTAGATATTCACAATTAACCTATTTGATATGCCATAAAATTCTGATATCATGGTTAAGTAATACTAAAACGATCTCTAATATATTTTGCAACTATGATAATACTTTATCATTATTTTATTTATTTACAATAATATTATATTACATTATTAAATTAAATTATAATTAATTTATTATATAGTCATAATATTATAATATAATGTTCTAAAATATTATAATTATAGGGCTCATTTGGTTCACGGTAAAAGAGATCATGAAATTTTATTTTCCGCAAATTAAAATGTTTAGTTCGCCCTTTTAGGACTCGTTCGTGGGAATACTTTATTCTCACGTGATTTAAATTCATGCATTTTATGGAAAATAAAATTCCATCGGTACCGTGAGATTTACTTTCCCACCACAGCGTGTTTCTTTTTTTCTTTCCAACATACCCTTCTTTGTCATCGTATACATTTTTTTCCCCAAATCAGCGAGCAAGAAGAGAGAAAAAAATGCTTCGCTTCAGATTTATGGGGTATCAACTTGATCTAAAACTTTTTATTTTGATTTAAAATTTTGGTATCTTAATTTCTTGATCATTTTTTATAACCCATATAGAAGTTTAAAAAATTTGATGGCAAAAAAAAAAATTTAAGAACTAAAGGATATAATTGATATTCTGCACTACTTTCTTGGGAAAAACTGTTCAACCAAACGTGACAACTTCATTCTTTCTCAGAAAAATGTTTGTTTCCCATGATCAACCAAACGTGATAGTTCAAACATTCTATGCCTGTAAATCTAATTTTCAGATATCTTATTTTTATCTGTAAGTCACTTCCTGTAAACCAAACGAGTTCATAATGTAGTAATATAAATATATTGTATCACAATATATTATATTATTATAATATGATACTACAATATCATATAAACATGATAATCTAATACTATAATATTAAATTATATTATATTACTATGAAAAGAATAATAGGATATTTTTTTATTTGACATCCTTTTCTACAAACGAGGGGTAATTTGGTTCCTAAATCTTAATTTAAGATGATTGTTTTAAAGTGATTTTGGTTATCAATTCTTACGGATGAGATTATGATTACTAGTTAGATGATGATTCTCGAGATATGGGCTGATTTGGGATTATCGCCATATAGGATAAGTGCACTAAATGATGTGGTCCCATCATTATTACCCAAATTACTAGTGACCTTGGACGGATTACATCGTACCAAATGTTGCCTTAGTGATTCAATTCTTTTTCTGATTAAGTTTAGCTTGAAATTAATTTTGAGCTTGAATTTTAATATAAAACTTGATTTATTTACTATTATTTTGAGTTTAATTTATGCTTAGTTTCAAATAAAGACAAACACGAGTCCAACCAATCATCTTTATAAACTTTAATCAAGCTGGACCTGATTCAAAGTTTGAATTAAACTTAATCAGATTTTGAAGTTTGATTCTTGATTTGAATCTTGGTTCTAACTTGAATTAACATTTAACCAATTCAGAGAACAAAAAAGATACTCTAGTTAAAGCCTTAATCGAACATGCATACATATTACAATATAATTATATTCAATCTTTATTGGGCCAAGTAAAGTTTTATGTAGGAGCTGAAATTAATTTTAAGCTTAGTTTGTTCAGCTTCATCTTGAGCTTGATTCCAGCCTTTCTGAAGTCTCAAAAAATTCTTGTTCAAGATCATCGTCATGAACTAATGCAAACTGTTTTGATCTAAATATAAGTCTGCTCTCATGACCTGGCAAAGCTCTGACTGCATATCCATCCCATATAAAGTTCAGGCAATCTATATGACTTGATTCAAATTTGGTCCAAATGCAATTAGGTTAGGTTGAGTTTGGCTTAGGCTAATTTTTACCACTTTTCTGCAAGAATAAGAAACAGTTGACAAGTAGGAGAGTTGTCATGTCCGAACAGAGATAGTAAAAGCTTGACCCAATCTAAAGACACTTGAAAAAAAATAAGGATTAGGGTTTTTCTTTTTTTTGATTCAAATCCCAAATGACCTAAAATTTTAGGTTTGAGTTGGGACAGGACATGGATGACCCAAAATAATCTAAAGATTATATTTATCAAAAAATGCACAAGCTTTAGTCACCATTCATAATTGTTTATTTTAATATAGAGTGAGATATATTTTTAATTTCATTTATCTTAAATTTTAAAATTTTATCTAAATGACATTATATAATTTTATAAATTATCGATTAGATTATTTATATGGTTAATATTTTAGTATTTTATGTTCTTTAATATATAATATACTTAATGCTAATGAAATGAACTTAATAAATGATAGAATTAGAAGTACACTTTTTCAGGTTAAGTATTATTGAAGGATCATCATCAATAATTTCAAACATCCTTGAGAAGGAGATAGAAAAGTAAAATTAGGTATGACTTTACTCTTTTTTTTTATAAGCATGCTTTTATAAGCTATTGCTTAATTATATTATCTTAATATTTTATACATTTATAACTACTATTTGTATTAGTATTTAATCATGCTATAATTTTGTATTTAGTTGCTCTAGCATTTAAAGTAACAAATATGTAAAAAGAAAAAAAAAAAGAAACAATGGAATTGGATGTTGATAAATTACCAAAAAAGAACAAAAAAATTATAAATTTAATTCTGAAAAAAATTAAGCCAATTCGAAATGACCTTAACTCAATTAATTAGGGTTAAGGTTTAGTTTCAGTGATCTGAATCCAAAAATTATCTGAATTTGAAAAAATGAGACAGGCCTGAAATGGCTGGACCAACACGATTGAAGCCTCTATTTCCAAAGGTTATCCTGCAATATTGTTGGAGGACACCATCCTGGACTGAACAAAAAATGGATTAAGAAATGTAGGCGTACAGCATGGGGCTAAGCAGATCATATTTTGTAGCATATAAATTGTGTACCACAGGCAACTCAAGGGATATAGTCAAACTGATAGTTCTATCTGAAAAAGTAATCATGAAAACCTGAAAAATAATATGAGTGAAATAATAATATCAGGATTGGTAAAAATCTGGAACAAAAGTGAAGCAGGATACCGACGATGGTGCAGGGTCTTAGAGAATGATATGGTGGCATTTCCTAGTGCGGGAGCAGAGAACCAACCATCCTAGAAAATGATAAGGGGATGGAGCTTCCACCTTCTATCTCAAAAGAATTAGGGGATGGAGCTTCTAACTTCATGTGCAATATTGACTTTAGAACCTAAATTTCAGATGAAAGCTTTAAATAACCACAGCATGAGTTTCCAAATCGGCATCACAAACCAAGAGACACGATTCCTACAACTACTATATCAAAGCAACTGGGCAAGATGGGCAAGATGAGAGAAACCGAGACAAATATATCTCATGCAAATGACACAGGATGGGACACTGGTCTTAATGTTGAATGGGTATGATAATGAAATCTCAAATTGTCATGCTTGAGACCTGAAGTAATCAAATCATACCTCAGCCATGCACCATGTATGAACAGTGATATGTACAACTTATGAAGACAATGTAGCAGTAAATGCCTTCATGAAAAATGTGTGACATGTCAAGTAAAGAAGAGAATAGCCTGAATATATAACAAACAAAGTTTGAATGCTCCTTCATTGGCCTGAACTGTCATGATATAATCAAGGATAAAAGACGGTTTGAGCTGGTATAAAACTGATTAAAAAATAAAATTTTAAAAAGTGCCCAGGAGATAAATATTATCAAAAGTTCAATGATGATTTTAAATAGTTTATTGCAAAAAAAAAAAAAAACTTTCATCTTACCTATGTGAAAAAAAAAAGAAAAGAGAAAGAAGTTTCTAGCTATGAAAACACACCATTGATAATCAAAATAAAGAATTAAAAGATTTCAACATATAGAGCACCAATTGCAAGTACTCAAGCTGTCATAGTATATAAAAGGAGCAAAACAGAATGAATATATTGTAAAAAATATATATACAATGGATATAGAAATATAAACGTGATTATAACCATTATATGCAAATATATATTAATATATAATATATCAAAATATTACTTGCGACTGATGAATAATGCCCTTATAAATGGAGTGGTTTGTGATATTGAATATCATCATCTGTTGAGATTTATGATAAGTAAGAAGTAAAAAGAATCATCACCATGCATACTGTTGGAAGGCAGAGGATGGCATCATATCTACTTAATGTGTGTGGCAACATATGATCGTCTCCTTTAGAAATTCAGGAAACGATGAAATCCAGGTCACATTGTTCTTGAGGCCTGAATAAGTATGATCATTATTTTAATCAGAAAGTATTCTTCTCTGACTACAACCAAAGACATGATCAAAAAGAACTGTCATCAGCACCAACGATATCATCAATAACAGAACCGTTTCTTCATCAGCACCGACATATTCATTACCATAGATATCATCAATAACAGAACCGTTTCTTCATCAGCACCGACATATTCATTACCATAGATATCATCAATAACAGAACCGTTTCTTCATCAGCACCAACATATTAATTACCATCATCATCCACACCATCATAATCAGACTGTTCATGAACAACAATGCAATCACCACTATGTTCAGCATGTTTCTAACCTGGCTCTGTATCTGGATCCAAAAATCTTCATGAAGTCAATTACTTCTTAACATGGTTCTTAATAGCTACCCACTTCAATGGGTCAATTTTTCCTAACGAAACACCCAAATCAAGATAAAGTTTACCATAAAATCTCACTTTATTCAAAATCCTTAGATTTAATATATTAATTATAACGGATGAATTGATTGCAACTTTAATTAATTTTCACATAATTAATAATTTATGTTATGCGCTCTTAGCTTGAATAGGATATGTTTGCCCAATAACCATCATATTTGAAGGTTAAAGGTTGCCATTCTTGTGAAGCCCAGGCAAATCAAGGATTTCAAAATTGAAATTTACCTCGCCCGTAGAGAGAGATCAATCTAGAGCTCAAGAGAAGTAGCCTAAAGATAATAATAGCAGAAAAGAATATTGCATTAATTTATGATGCGATTCAATAAAGATTGGCTATTCAAATGTTGATCAGAAACCATATGTTTTTCATAAGAAGATTAAATTTGAATTCTTTCCATGTACTAAATGTATTACTTGGTAAAATAAGATTATTCCTGAAGTTTTATTCATGTGGAGCATTCACTTCCTAAAACACTATATGTGTATGGTTGAAAATTCTGGACAATTATTAGGTAACAGTATTTTACATTTTTCGCTAGGGCAATCAAGTCAGGAATGTTTATTTTGGAATTGCTTCATCTGTTCAAGTTAGGTAGCACCGAAAACATTTTACCATTGTGCAAATTTATGAAACTAACTTGTGCTAGTTTGATGTTGATAATTGGAGAGAATAATCAACTGGCATTGAGCCTTAATATGATCAGGAACAAATTTTAAACCAAATTTCAATACTCTCCTACAAAAGAACTAAATCGTTAGAAAAAAAGTAGAAACCTTCAGAGAAGTTATAAAATGGCTGCATCAGAAAACAATCGAAGACATCACTAAATGGGCACTCCCAATTGTTAAACATTTATAACACCTATCCACATACATGAAAAGAGAAAACTTCAAATGCGTTCATATAACAACATCAAGCAATTCCTGTTCTCATAACGTAGTTATACATATAAATATGAAGGAGAAGTCTCTTTAGTAGACTATAATCAGAAAAGGGAACATAATCTTCCCAGTTAAAGCTTTGAAGGCCTTGGGAAAATATCCGGTGTAAACTTCTGCGCTGCACTTAAATTGCCCTTTATCTTCATCGAACCCCTGCAGCGAACAGAACACCAAGCAATTCACAAAGGCTGGCAAAAACATGAAAGAATTCCAAATTAAACCCTAACTCCGATCACCTAAGGAACGCCATCTGTGGGTTCATCTTCCCAGTTGCAATCAAGAGGAAATCGTTATCGGTGAACGAGAACGTCGCGTCGGGCTTCCCTTCGTACGGACCTGAAAGATATAATTCCATCAATAAAAACAACAGTTTGGTTAGGGTGACGAAAAATTGCTCAAAAATGGAATGGAAGAGTGATAAAGGCGAGACCTTTGGTGACAATTCCTTTCTTGAGGTCGACGACATAAATCTCCTCGTCCATCCCCATCTTCTGCAGAGGGAAACGAAAAGGGAATTCAGAATTAAACTTCGGGTTAGGGTTTAGGGGAGGGGAGCGAGAGAGACAGTGACCTTGGGGGCGATGTTGAGCTGATAGACGAGGCCGATCTTCTTGGTGAGCTCCTTGCCGGCCTCGGAGGCGAGGTGGAGCTTCATCTGCTCCAAGAGAGCGGCCGATTTCAAGGAGCTCGACGACCCGTCCATCTCTTCTCTCCTTGTCACTTGGAGCGAGAGAGAGCTTCTTGTTGTTTGTTCGTTGGTGATTTAATGAGAGGACTTGTTGGAAGTTGGCAATTGGATGAATCCCCAACAACCTTATGGGTAGACATTGAGTGCCGGTGGCGCCAATAAAGTTTCAGCGCTTAAATTCAATATAATAAGATTTATAAAATAATGTTATTTTATAAGTATTTATTTTTAAATTGAAATTTTTATTATACTATATGTTAAAAATTTCATATTTCTAAAAATATAAATTTATAATAGTTTGTTGATCATTGCAAATATTAAACTTCTCTTGACAAAACATATGATAATTAAAAATTAATTTTAAAAAATTTATATGAGAAATATATTACATTAAATTCATGCTTTTTATAAAAGAATATTCAACGTTTAAAATCTTCATGATAGCCAAGTGCATTTGTCCATGCATTACTTTTTTTTTTTTAATATATATCATCATTATTATCATCTTATAAATTAGTCAAATATTACAAAATATTTATGTTAAAAATTACATTTTGGCTGAACTTTTGCTACTCAGTATTTTTATTTACACTGTTTTTAAAAGCAATGGATATTTGCTTCTAAAAGCTCTAAAAAGTTTTAGAAATAGTTTGAAAAATAAAATAAAAAAATATCATATAAATTGTTCGATATAATTTATTTGCCTTTTTGTTTCTGAAAATACTAGTAAAAGACATGTACAGCATATTATATTTTTATTTTTCTATTTTATTTTTTAATACAACGGGTTGTATTAGAGAGCATTGAAAAGAAAAGTTTTTGATAACAAAAACTTGCCGTAACATTACCAAAAAAGGAACAATTGGAAAGGTACACGAATTTCATCAATGATGTCTTACTAATTTTCAGTCTCAGCAAAATTTACTTAGTATTGGCCAAATGATGGAGCATGGGTATTCTTTGTGCTTCGAAGGAGATACCTACATCATTTATGATAAAAGAGATAAAAGTACTATGATAATAAAAATAAAAAATGAGAGACAATAGAAGTTTTTCTATCCTGTAGGTATGCTACAAAAATAGTAATGAAAGTTTAGATTAATGATTTATGGCTATAGCATCAAAGACTTTGTCACTTCAACCTTCATGGACTGAAGAGTTTCTATCAGAAAAATATGATGAGAGAATTGCCAAGTATTAAAGAAGTAAAAGATATCTGTGAAGGTTGTTTACTCAGTAAACAATAACGTTAATCATTTTCATACGAGAAAGCCTGAAGAGCAAAAGCATTATTGGAGCTCATGACATCGATATTTATGGTTCGATGAGGACTCCATCAATTAGTCAAAATAAGTACTTCATCCTCTTCATTAATGATTATTCAAGAATGACATGGATATATTTTCTATGAGAAATATTAGAAGTTTGCAAAATCTTTAAATGATTCAGGACAAGAGGCAAAGAATATAATTTAGATAAGTTCAACAAATTTTATGAAGTTGAAGGCATGAAGCATCAACTAACTGTTGGGTATGCTCTTGAACAGAACAAAGTATTAGAAAGGAAGAATATAATAGTAATAAAGATGGCAAGATTAATTCTAAAAGAGAAAGGGCTTTCAAGAATATTTTGGATAGAAGCAGTATACAGTGTAGGTTATTTTTTAAATAGGTATCCCATAAAAATAGTACATAATAAAACTTTAATTGAAACTTGGAGTGAGCAAAAGCTATCTATGAAGCATCTCAGAGTTTTCACTTGCATTTGCTATATTCACATTCTAGAAGAGAAGAAGTAAACTAGATGATAAAACAACGAGAGGAATATTCTTGGGATGCAACAATTAGCCTAAAGGCTATCGAGTATATAACCTAAAAATAAAGAAGTTAGTTATTAACCAAGACATTGGGTTTGACAAAACTCCTATATGAAACTAGGATGAAAATAAAGTAGAGAAGAACAATGCCGTGATAACTATGCAACAACCACCAACTCGAAAATAAGAAAATGATCAAGAAAATGAAGAATCAGAAACTTCACTCTTTTAGCAACACCCCCAAAATCATCGAGAGCTCCGAAGCAAGAAAACTCTTCTCTAGTATCACCACTAAGGAAAATGAGGCGACTTAGTGAAATTTATGAAACATGCAACTTTATTGTTGAAGAGCTAGAAAGCTTCAAAGTAGCAGCAAAGCAAGATTTGTAGGTTAAGGCCATGGAAGAAGAAATCAAAATAATTGAGAAAAACAATACCTGGGAGCTAAAAGGAAAAGATATCATCGGTGTTAATTGGATCTACAAGACAAAGCTTAATATAAAAATATAAAGCAAGGCTAGTCACTAAAGAATATTCATAGTTACCAGGAATTGGCTTCAATGAAACATTCGCACTAGTAGCTCAGCTTGATATGATAAGAGCTTTACTTGCTCTAGCAGCACCAAAGAAATAGAAGATATATCAATCGGATGTCAAGTCAATATTTCTAAATAGACTATTAGAAGAAGAAATATATGCAGAGCAATTACAAGGATTTATGGTACGGAAAAAAGAAGATAGAGTTCTAAGATTAAAGAAAGCTCTCTATGGGCTAAAATAAGCACCACAAGCATGGTACCATTCAATTGATGAATATTTCATTGATCAAGAATTCAAGAGGAATACAAGTGAGCCTACACTCTATATCAAGATCCGAGGTAACTCAAATACTCTCATGGTTTCCCTACACGTAGATGATCTTATTTTTACAAAAAATAATGAGAGAATGATTCAAGAATTCAAAGATAACCTAATGAAGACATTCAAGATGATCGATCTAGATTTGATGCACTACTTTCTTGGCATCGAGATAAGTCAAGAAAAAAATGACATCTTTATCTCACAAAAGAGATAGAAAATCTCCTAAAGAAGTTCAAAATGAATGGTTACAAGTCGGTTGCTACTCTTCTAGTCAACAATGAAAAACTATAGAAGGAAGATGAATATGAGAAGGCTAATGCCATGCATTACAGAAGGCTTGTTGGAAGTCTCCTATATCCTACAGCCACAAAATTATATATAATGTAAGCAACAAGTCTTTTATTTAAATTCATGCAAAGTCTAAGCTAGAAATACTACGGAGCATTAAAGAGAATACTCACATACCTATAAGAAACTAAAGAATACAGTATTTGGTATAAGGCTACTGCTGAATTAAAACTATTTGGATACACAGATAGCGATTGGGCTGAATCAATTGATGATATGAAAAGAACCTTAGGTTATGTATTCATATTAGGGTCAAAAATATTGTTTTGTGCATTAAAGAAATAAAGCTTAGTAGTACAATTATCTATAGAAATCGAAGATGTGGTTGTAATAAGTTCAACAAGTCAAGCAATATGGTTAAGAAGAATACTTGAAGATATAGGACAAGAAGTCAGCAATTACAATCGCAAAGAATCTAATATTTTGCAACAAAATAAAATATATTATAATAAAATATTATTTTATATGTGAAGTAGTAACCGAAAGAAAGATTGAACTAAGTATTACAAGATAGAGGATAGATATTTCATAAAGTCTCTAACATAAAAGAAAATTTGAATTACTGTGAAGCATGCCAGGAGTCTTGGAAAAGGGCATAAGGAGGAGTGTTAAACTAACGCACTTTCCGGAAAGCTCTAGAATAGCGGTAAGATGGAAGAAGTCTAGAAGCGACAGGAGGAGAAAGGAGCGCTGAGATGGGAAGAGAAGTTTAGAAGCATCACGAAAGATGGCTCAGTGTAAGCACCCACCATCTAGAACTTTTCCATGTCGGTTTAAGTAGCCTATAAGTAGGCAAGGGTATCCCGCATAAGAGGGCATGGAAGCCAAATCCCAACGCTAGCCAAAAGCCTCCTGTGCCCAGGCTTTCTCCCGTGTAACCAACCGCCTATCCAATGAAATATTTGTTTTTTCTAAACCGCTCCAAGTAGGCTTACAATCATTCTTCAGTGAAACAATATTCTACCAAAAGGTCGGTCCAACATCCTCTATGGTATAAAGTAACATTTTGATGTTGTGTTTTGTGTGGATTGGTGTGGTCTATTGATGGGGTTACTCTCTAAGCTTATAGATGGCTGTTCTGTTTTTGGGTTGGATTTGTGGTAACAGATGGAGCACTTTATCTTGTTGATTGTTGTCAATGCTGTTATTTTCTTTCATCTGTCTTAATGGCTATCCTGCCCTGGCTGTCTGTGGTTTGTGGACTACAAGCAAAATCTTGACCAACCTCCCATCTGTTGTTACCTCTATTTGCCTTGGGTTTGGACTTGTGATTTTTATTGATAAGGTTTTCTGGACATGTGATTTTATATTGATAAGGTTTTCTCATGAGAGGAAAGGAAGATCCTGTAGCACCCTCAGTTATTTTGGCGTCCAGTGATTCTATCAGAAGTTTGGGCCTCATTGTTGTACATATAGGGGGTGGAAAATATACCCGGCCTAATAAGCAGGACTATCTTATTTTTACTCAACAAGACAGATTTCTTGTTTAAATGGATTGGGAGAATAATTTTCTCAAGGCTTTTTGCAGAGCTGTTGCTGCTGCTACTGATCATGCTCATATTCTATTAGACTTTGGTTTATCTTCGTTGCTAGGTCATCCTTTCAAGTTTGATAATTTCTGGTTTAATATGAAGGATTTGATACTTTAGTCTGAATTTGATGGAATTCAGTCTATACTTTGGTTTATCTTGTTCGGTCCTTTCAGATACAAGAGCATCTATTTTAATTATGAAGCATTTGTTGTTTTACTCTGAAGTTGGTAGAATTCAATTAAGGTGGGTGATAGTAAAGCTGCAACTGGCGTAGGCCAAAGTGATATAAGTATCTGTGTATAACTGATGTAGACCAAACAAATGCCAGCATAAGTCTTCATTAGTCTTTCATGTACAAGTATCAACATGAGATGCTTTCTTAGAGGCTCCTTTTTTCACTAAGGATGAATCATATGATGTGGTGTTCAGTTTACTAATTGATATAGCCCTTGGGCCAGATGGTTTTTCTATGGTGTTTTATCAAAATTTTGGAGCATGCTATAATCTGAGCTATTGGAGTTTCTTGGACAAGTACACATGTGTACCGCATAGGAAGACCATTGGAAATACTCTTTCATATGAGGAGGTTAAAACATTTAGGCCTATTTCTGTAACAAATGACATTTTGAAGATCGTTTAGGTTTCTCTAGTCTTTGACTCTCATTCCGCATTTATCAAAGATAGATTCATTTAATAGGATAGTTTTGCATTTATCAAAGATAGATTCATTTTGGATAATTTCATTTGTCTATTTAGGTTGCTTTTCATTGTAAGTAATACTAACAGGATGGAATCTTGTGTAAATTAGACTTAGAAATGACATATGACCATACATTTTTGGTTTCTTATTGGTATTGATGGAAGCTAGAGTATTTGGATTTAAAATGGAAAAGATGGGTGGAGTTATGCCTGAGGCCTTTTAGGTCAGCTGTGTTAGTAAATGATAAACAAGGGAAATGGAAATTTCTAATAGAGGGTTAAAGCAATGGTGACCTTCTTTCTCCTTATGTGTTTGTGCAGTTGCTGATGTGTTAAGTAAAATGATGAGGAAGGCTTGTGAGAAAGGTCTTTTTTTGTGGTGTGGGCCTGGACAATTGTAGGAGGAATAGGGGTTCTCAAGTAAGCTGTGTAGATGATACAATAATCTCTTGTAAGGATGGCATGAATTAGCTGTGTTCTCAAGTTAATCCCTTATACCTTCAAATTGATGTCTAGTGTAAAGATTAATTTGGGAAGGGAAAGAGTTCTATTGTTCATTGAGGGGATAACGCTAAGGAGGTTTATGTGCCTGAATTCTTAACAGTCAGTTGCAGGAATTGCTGATCACTTATTTGTTCGCTGTCTTAAAGTTGGGCTCTTTGACTCTATGATCTCGAAACTTTGGAAAAGATTGGTTGGTTGGAAAATACCATGGGATGGGGACACCTCAGTTTTTCATGGAGCAAGGTGGGGATGTTCCATCCCATCCTAGTCCATATCTTGACATATCCTATCTCGACGCTTGGGTTGCTTTCCAGAATTCTGGCACTTGGAATGATGGGGTGGAACAGTGGGATGTCCCACTGTCTGACTGATATTTAAAACCTTGAGAGGAATATGATATTCTTGGGATGAAGACTGGTTTTTGTAAGTTCTGTTTTACCTGCATTACCCACATGGTGGTTATCGATTTTTTTTTTTTACTTCTGATTAGGTTGGGAAAGAATTGGATGGTACTAGAAGGACCTTTTTATAGGAAGTAATATAAAATTTCTTGTGGACATTATTCAGCAAGGTAGAGATCAGTATCTAAAGATAGAAAAGCTGGAGGTTTGGGGTGTTAGAGATTTGAGAATTTTTAATTATGTTATCCTGGGAAAGTTGGTGGTGATGGCGGTGAAAATTATTTAAACAACCTAAAAATACCTGCTGCAAGTTGAAAAAGGCAAATTACTATAGAAGATAAGCAGGAGTTGAAAATGAATAGTTTCAGTTGCTTCTTCCTTTTGGAATGGTGTTTTGAGGTACAAGCAGTGCTAAGAGTCAGTGTAAACCTTACAAGGCTATTTCTTGTAGTCTCATGTTTTTGTATGAATAATATATTTTCATAGAGACATCTCAACACTCTCATCCATTTCCCAACTCTTTGCTTGGATACTTTCCCTCTTCTTTCATCTTTTTCTTTATATCTTGTGATCATATATTTTAAAAAAATTGAACTGCTTATTGTTGTTTATTAGGAATTTAAGAAGAGGAATTACGGTAGGATATCTCATGGTGATGAAGTGTAAATGAAGAAGTTGGTGGGCATAGGTGAATCTTTACTAAATTTCATAAAGTTCCTCTCTAAAGTGATTGCTGAACACTTGAATTTAGTCGTAAAAAAGAATTATATGATGAAATCCTTTCTAAACTCCTCGATGCTATAGTTCTTATTTTTCCATTTTAAGGTCCAAAAATGAAATCTCAGTTTCGCTTTAAACTCATCATTTTTGAGTTATTAAGTTGTTGGGAATATTTGAGTGTACTAATCTGTGGTTTCATGCTGAAACAATAAAACAAGATGGCAAAGGAAATCATGTTTTATAATGCATGGTTAAATTGTTTGATGATGATATAATACATGACAGTCTAAATTATGTATGAGGCATTAGCTATGGGATAACTGAGCCTATTTCCACCAAAAAAATCTTTGGAACTTTCTTTGAAAATCAATATTACAACACTTCCCAAATTTTTCAAAGTTGGAAAGAGTATGATACTGCAAAGTGGTTGGCAAGTTATCATGGATGAAGGCATTTGTAATAAAATTATATTTACTAGGCTGAATGTTAAGATAGAACTAAAATCAATATAGTGAGAAATGAGCATATTAGAGGAGTTGTAGAAATTGCACCAACAAAAGATTAAGCGACGGTGAATAAATTGAGATGGTGTGGGCAATGTGTAACAAAGTTTGATAGGGGGCTATAGGAAGGAGGGCACTTTACCCTTTGTCGAAGGATAAGAAACTAGATGAAGATATGGGATCACACGGTGAAAATTATGAGAGGATATTAAAAATTTGAAATAATTTACAAATAGCCATAAATAGGAATGCTAAGTGAATGAGGATCCAAAAAGCAAACCTTAGTAGTTTGGACAAGCTTAATTTATGGTTACATATCTCCTTTGTAATATTATAAAAAGTTTCAAGGGAGCACTATTGATAAGAAAAGTGACATTATAGAAAATTTGAAAGCCCTATGTGGAATTGTTTATTTGTCCTAAAGTTAGAATTTGAAATTTAATAGAGTTTGAAATTTAATATGTTAATGGTAAAATGCCATTTTTAAAATAATTCCAGGTTGTTCTCTAAACTTGGAAGGAGTCTCTTATTTGATCAAATCCTAGTCTTTAATGATTATATATGACATGTATGACTGATCTAATTAACATTAGAAGCCCATATAAAAGCAACTTGACTAGTGAACAGGTTTCCAATTGACATGGGTTTTCACTATTTCTCATCATGTCCTCCCTTTTTTACAATATTTTCTTTGGTGATGTTTCTTATCTTGAAGGCATGTCATCTCGTTTGTGAGATGCATGTTAAGTGCCTTGTTCAGACATATGTTTTCATGAACACTATTGATTTTTTTTTTCTTGTATTTATACACCTATAAATAAAACCTATATCACCTAAACACTTCATTTTGCAAGTTTCAAGTAGTGTCAACACTTTTAAATAATGGATACTTGGACACAACATGACACTGCTTGACATTGTTGGAACCACTTAAAGCTGCTTATATGAGTAAGAAGTTTTTGACTCTGCACTTTCTTTTGGAGTCATGTAGGAGACTCTTGGTTTCAAGTATCAAACTCTTAAAGAAAAGTGTTGTTAAGCTTTTAATACAATTTTTGACAACCATCTGTTAACTTGTCCTTAGATATACCAAAGGGATAATTAGACAACTTAAGTATTATTTAACTAAAATATGCCTAAGGATGCGTTAAAATTATATGCATGCATTTACATGTGAAAAAAATGTGCGCGCACAACTGCACTTGTTATGTCAATATGTCTTTATTTTCAGAGACTACTTGTTCGATACTTTGGAACACTTGGAGACTTGGCACCTAGACAAGGTGTCTTGTAATGGTGAACATGAGATTGCATATTTAACCTTCAAAAATCATTATTTGCATCAGTGCCCTTCAGTTCACCCTATTTTTGCAATGCTGCCCCTTTTTTTTTTAAGATTTTTTGGCTGTTGGCATTAATAAGTAACCTTTTTAAAGTGAAAAAATGATTCTGTAATCCTTTTGTGTCAATACCTGTGAAAACCATGGATGATACAGCTCTCCACAAAGCAAACTAAAGGTTGAAAATATTTCAGGGGCATTTACACCTGAAATGGCTATGCAGCCAAAAAGTATAATAGGATCAATAGCGCTGATAAATTAGGGTAAAATGATGGGTACATATGCTAACAGTGATTTTTGAAAGGTAAATTAGTTGCAGTGTATGTACATGCAGCAATCTTTAATGCAATCAATTTGTCATTTATATCATCCATTGCCTTTGCCTGGCCAGCACCATCAGATAATGTGTGCAGCAAGATTGAAAGTCACTTCACTTGTTGTACCTGCATATATTTATGTATTCTGCTGGAAATATAAAATTTATAGTATCCTGGATATAGAGTTTATATTGACCATGAAAACCATCTGAATTGACTATCATTTCTATCACCTTTCAAGTCATGATGTTGGTAGTCTAATTTTGATGGTCTTCTTAAAATATTTATCAAGGAACATTTGTAAGGGTATTAAAAGAGATCAATGCATGAAACATTCCTTGCAATTCATTATACACTTAACAAAAACTTGCTTTTAAGTCTTCTTTGAAGAAATAGATGCTGACTCAACCAAGCCCTGCTGGTTGTTCCTTTTTTTATTTCATCTCTACATCTTTGCAACATCATTGTTCTACTTTATATTAATGGATATTAATTTCATGGCTGCTGAAGATCAATTTTATTGCATAAATGCTTTGGGCAACTACATCTTCTTTATATTGTTCACCACAGAAAGCAGCCATGCTTCTATCATTGTGGATTTATCCTGTCAAGTCCATCTTTTTGTTTGCTATGCTAGATTGCAGCCCATTGACAGATCCATTTAGCTGATCCATTACTCTATGGAATTATGTTGGTAATTCTCAAATTTTGAATTATATTTCTTTCTGAAATCACACTTGTGATAGCAGATTTTACAAATTTAAATTAATCAGCACATGTAGGAAACAAGTTTTTAGTGTTATCTGATATACTATTGGAAGTTGAGCTTGTGGTTCTCATGTTAGCCAGCGCATGCTGGTAGCTAATATTAATCTTTTAATATTAGTGGCACACTCTTGCCTGTAAAACCTGAATATCTAAACTAGTTTAATTCTGACAAAAAAAAAAAGTCATGAATAAGGTTTATGTGGTTGTGATTTGTTCAACCTAATGTTTGAACTCTCATTTCTGAGCTTTGTGCAGCAGTGTGGGATCACATCTTTCTTGCTTATTGAGTATGTGCCTTGATGGAGAGAGAATATCAAGTTGATGTAAGGATATGAAGACATATAATTTGTCATATTGGGATTTTTTCGAGACTTGTATTTGTGGTTTTTAATCACCAAAATCCTAGCCATTTCAGTGGGTCAATACCGAAATGAACCAACTGCTCAGTTATTCCACTGAAATGAACCAAGAACTCATTTATTCTCAGGAGAGATAGGATATGAGCGATAGAGGGAGAAAAAGATTTCTATCTCTTGAGATCATGGTCAAAATTTTAGGAACCAAAATTTCTGAGATGTTGTTGGTTAGTATGGTGAATTGAATACTTAACAACTAAAATATTTTTTAAATCTTTAAGGATCATTTTTGGAAATCTTGGCTGATAATTTGATATCACATCAGCTGATATATTGGGATTTATATAGGATTGTATCAGCTAACAAAACAGGGGCTGGGATATAAATTTACAGCGCATGGGTAACAAACCAATACCAATACAGACTGATATCTTTGGTGAGAAATCAGCTGAGATAGAACCATTGCTTGTTTTAAGATTTTGATAAGCTCAGGGATTAGCTTTCAAATTCTTGTTGTTGTTCCCATTTCAGCTTCTAGATAAAAGTAAAAGAGATTCGGAGCAAGCATGCATACTAATAATTTAAATAGAAGTTTATGTTGCATTGTGTGCTAAGAATTTGTTACATTTTTGACAGATGAATGAGAAAAGGAAATGCAATCTACTGAAAAGAAGGAAAAAATGTCTAAGTTGCACTACAATTAAGAAAATCAAATCAGGATTCGCAATCTCAATACCGAGCAAGGTATCATATTGCTACAATATTGGTATATCCAGTAAAAAGGATGTTTTAGTGTGCTGACAATACTCCCTCCTATACTAAAGCATTGATTGGTACTAGCATGGTATAATATATTTGATATGAGATGGTATGCAGTGGTTTTATAAACCTCGAAGGAAATATGATCTAATCCAAGCTTTAACCTAAAACCTCAATAATCTTTCCTTGGACTTGTCTGTGGTAAAACGCTAAGCATGCCAAGCATGATTTCAGTCTTACACCTGCTCGATAGCATTAACCAGTGAATTGGGAGCTGATCTTGCAGGGGATCTTTGGCATTTGCCATGCATCCAACTGCTGAATAGATTATTGGGCTGACACCAAATGGGCTTCTTAACCCAGTTCTGATCTTGGTCAGATTATTGTTTCCTCTGCTATGAATGATATGATGGCAATGGTTTAAGCTAATGAATGTCACGAGACATTTACAGCTATAGAGCTACAGCTGTTTTTGTTTTTTATCTCTCAGCATGCATGTTGTTGGGACAAAGATATAAATAACTTCACAGCCTTCACTTCTATTGATTTTATCCCTCCAGATAGTTGTTCTTGGGAGAGAAAAAATAATAATAATAAAAGAAGTATATCCACACAAAAACGAGCATATTCATCAATTTATTTACCCAACCCTGCCCACATGCATAAATAAATAAATAAATAAATAAATAAAAACTTAGGCCTCATTTGGTATTGCTATCAATTTTTCTAAAAACAAAAAAAAAACACCTTTTTTTTGGGTAGATATCTGATAGCAGGAATTTGTTTGATAATCAACTTTTTTTTTTTTTAACAGAAAAAAAGAAAATATGTTTGATAAGTAGTAGTAATGTTTTTTCTACCATTCTCTAGGAAGAAAAAACAACTAAAGAAAAAGAATGGTAGAGCTAAACATGGGCCAAAAGATTTATTGTATTTTCTCATAAAAAAATATCGTCATGGTGTGAGGTTGGGGCAAAACTTGAAGGATTATTTGAATGGTTTTTTTTGGCAACGGCAATAGAAAATGCTTCAAGATTCAGGAACAGGATGTTGGAATATAGTGCAGCATAGTCTCGAGAAAGTGAAGGACACCGTTAAGAAGCTTTGTAAGAAGGACATCAATCTTTCCCCTTTTTGAGAAAAAAGAAATTAATTTTTTTAAAAATAAAAGAGATGGGAAAAGAAATGATTGCCCTCTCAAAATTTTTATTTCATCATTCATTTGTCATAAAGCTAAAGAGAAAAAGAAGTACCTACATTGATATTATAAAAAAATAAATCTTATAGGAGCGATCCACCAACAAGTACGCAGAAAAAGTTAATTAGAACATAAAAATTATTTTTTTAAAAAAAATCTCACTTTTATTTTTTTCAAAAGCATGACGTTTGATTTTTTTTAAAAAAATAAAAATAAGCTAGCAAAACATACTTTTATTTTTTTATTTTCTACTAAAATATTAAAATATATATATATATTGAACGGGACTTTAATCTCAAATATTAATTTGGATAAACAAATAATTATCAAATATTCCTTTCCCTTGAATTGTTGCCTGCATCACCTACATCTGGTACCAGCCTTCTGAATCATATATTACCTATATCCATTCAAAGGTTTTGTTGTTCATAAATTAATTTCATTTTTAGGCATGGAGTCTGCCCTACATCCAAATCTAAAAGTCTCAAGATCTCTAGCACCTGGTCTAACTAGACACCACCAGCTCATCAAATAAGGGCCGTACTAGAACCAAACAAAGGACAGAAGGCCAAGGGGAGCGAGACCACAACGTGTCCCAACTCCACATATAGCTTGGGAATCTACTAGCCCAGCTCAAGATCGGCTGCGACGGCAGAGAGCCTTTGTCCTCGTGGCCCGCCGATCTCCTCGGCCCCATTCCTTGGATCTAGACCCAACTCTGAATCACCCACCCCACCCTAACGATTCAAGCACTGACTTGCAAAAGGTGTGAATTCTCTCCTGGGAACAGTCCCTGTGAAGCACGGATCTCTCCTCCAAGGCTGGCTCTCGTGTGTGATGGCGATGGCGATTGGACGTCAACATCCGAGGACCAGTCCTTGTCCAAAGATAAACCAATATTTGGAATCCAGTGATGTAAAGGAATGTTAAAGTTGGTTGGCCAAAGGAGGGCAGTGCTCTAAGGTTTTCCAGCTTTTGCTGCGGTGAGGCTCCGCCGAATGGGCCAACAGGGACTGGTGTGCTAAATTTTGCCAATCTCAAGATCAAAGCCCATGGCATGTTGTTTCGTTCCTTCAGGTGTATTAGATTGTGGGTCGAGAGCAATCCATTGGTATTTTTTTTGGGTGTGTGTGGAATGAAATAATGTTGCAGTGGAGTATTGTTTTTGAAAGAGAATCTCTGTATGTCATGCAGATTCCTTTGAAAAAGAAGTGCATGATTAATCCTCCAAAGGAGAGCTTGTCATTTCTATTAGGAAGCTTGATATGAGAGAATGATTGAACAGCTACCTACTAGAAAATGTTAAAAAGTATGCATTCCATGGAGGCTTATTCAGTAATTCTTGTGTGGTGATGTAAAGTAGCTCTTTTGCTTTTATGTTTTTATAGTAGGAGATGCCAAACTGGCCTTTCTGATTGTGAATGGCGCACTATGACTTCCAGAAGCCATTACTTTTAAACTACACTCTTGAGGAGTTAGTAGTGTAAGAGATTTTTCCACATAAATTGTTTAGTATTCATCGGGGTTTTTTTTTTTTTTCCTGAGAAGGATGAGATTGGCCGAGAGAATGGAAATGATTATCATATTTTAAACAACTACTGTATTTCTTTTCTTCTTATTTTATTAGCCAAGTCTCAAGCTTGTGCACACTAAGACCTCTTCCGACCAAGAGAAGCTCCATAGGCTTCCTCACATCTCGTGTAGTTTAATCATATTTCTAAAGCAACAACTCAGGGAACGTTCAGATTGCAAACTTTAGTTTATTATCTTCTTCCTAAATAGCAGTTCCTTGAACATCATGGTTATTTTGATATGCTAAATATTGTCTAGAGAGAACATTTAGTCACCTTCTGGCAGAATAACATGTTTTATATAATAGTGGAAGAGTGCTGTTGTACCAGTAGCCTTGACTTCGATGCACTGTCACCATTGCAAGAGGTGTCCTACTCCATTTCCATTGTTAACAGAGACAACCACAAAGAAATGTAGAATAGATTGATTAAGAAATGTAGAACAGATAGGTTCAGAAAGCCCTCTTGGTCCTGAATTTCTCATTAAGCCATGCCAGATTCATGCGTGCTTGATGTGAAGCAAACCAAGATTGCATTCAAGCACATGTAATGGGATGTGGAAACCACTGTCACAGATACACAAATGCTGGTCTCCTAAGTCAGTGTCATGTTAGTTCCATCCTACAATCATTAAGAATTGGACTTGCACAGAGGATAGGAAGTCGGAACTCTCTTTATGTATTTTAATGACTAGAACTTGCCAACCACGCTGAAATAACAATCAGAGATTTTGAGCTGCCACCACCTGGTTAAGATGGTCAGCTGCATTCTGTGGAGACATGGTCCCGTAGCACCATTACATCTTCATTTTAAGGTCCCACCACTGGCATCCATCAGGTCCATAGTCTTTGATTGTGATCCCCACTCACTTCCACTGGGGGACCTGTTCAAATTCAGGTACCAAGTTGTGTCAAAGACTTCATGGGTCTGTCCCGATTTGGATTCTCAAGTCCAAGTCTATCCATTTGGAAACCAATGGGAGAGATCCCCATTACCATTTTCTCATCCATTTCTTTTCAGGTTGGCTGTAATAATGCAGTAAAGGCAGGATATTCTCTCTTTCGGCGAAGAGTTCTCACTGACAAAGGGGAAAATGTGGGGCTCTAAGCTGCTGGATCTTTCAAACAAGATGCGCTATAGCAATCCAACTATCATCTGAAGAATGATAAATGGATGAGCTCTCCTTGTTTACACCACATAAGGTTTGATTGTTGTGTACAAATTACAGCCAGCCAAGTTCTTGTCATTGCATCAGCTTTCACCATGGGTATAAAATCCAATGGAAGGAGGCTTTCGCTACGCTGATGAATCCACACCATGGAACAGATTTTCTGGTTCTGGATGTTATGGTGAGAAGGGAAAAGAAAGTTCTGGTGTGCTTGGAGAATGTTTTTGGATGGGAGTCAAAGATGAACGTGGGATAAAAATGAAATGATGGCAGCTCCTTGTCAAACGCCAATGGAGGATGGCATTGAATGGAATGTACCTCCATGGCTTCTTGATATATTCCTTGATGGAATCAATTCGCTCCTTGGAGTGGAGTGGAGTTTGTGATGTTCAGTGTTGCAGTCCCTTTCGGTTCCTAATTCCAATTGGTATTCTTTTTGATGTAAAGTCCTGTCTAATTAGTCAAATCAGTCAAACTGATCAATGTAATGGGGATACACTTCAGCTTCGCCGCAAAGGTGGAAATATCCTTACCATGGGGCGAGAGAGATCCAGCTCATCACTGGGATTTGGATTAGATCTGTGATGCGAGCAACAACCAGCTCATATTTCCACTGAAAGTTTAATGAGAGAGAGAAGAAGAAGAAGAAGA
Organism: Metroxylon sagu; assembly: GCA_017589505.3. Lineage (NCBI taxonomy): Eukaryota > Viridiplantae > Streptophyta > Magnoliopsida > Arecales > Arecaceae > Metroxylon > Metroxylon sagu. The sequence goes on from JACVBY030000223.1 coordinate 69,048, forward strand.
AGAAGAAGAAGCCAAGTGAGATAACTAATAGCCATGCACACTCTTCAAAATTACATTACAAATAGGAGGAACAAGAGCAAGAACTTCTCAGTGGAGACAATATTTTGATTTGAATTCAGGATAGAATATTTATTTCACTGAAGATTGAATTATTTGGTTATATAGATTCATGCTCGCATAAGCATTAAACACAAACAAGTCAATAGCATTTAAATTGCTGCCAACAAAATAAACCGAACCTCCAACTGCTAGAAATTATTGTAAGTTGCCATGACTGCCAACTTCCAAACGAGGAAAGGCATGGGCTCCCATGGATTCATCTTGGACAGGCTAATTGGGCTTAGTTTTTCTGGACACCAGACTGTCCCCATGATCTGTGGATACCTCTATGGTCATATGGCTTAAAAAATATGAACCATGCATGAATTAGAGATACTCCCTTCCCCCAATGATCCACTGCCCAGCATGAGGGCAAGCTTTGGACTTTGATGGAATGTAAAACCGATTAGTGCCGAGGGGGATGAATCTTGTTTTTTCTTACCAACCGACATTCGCACATGACCTTAATAATGGATAAAGTTTTCATAGATTGGGGCTTCAATCCTTTTCCTAAGATAAATGTTGCATTTTTTTATATTTTTTATAGATTGATGACAACTCAGCAATTTTTATATCTAATGATGTATATTTTAATATTATTTTGCTTTTAAAAAAATAATCTAATTTAAATGAATTAACAACCTATGTCATTGAAATCCCTAAGTTGCATCAATTTATAAAAGATAAAAGATGCATCATTTACTTTAGATAAAGGATTGAAGTTGGATATATGTTCACCAGTTGTCTATACACTCAAAACCCTACAAGCCTGTTTGAAGTGGGAGGAATCAAATTTTTATGGTAATCTTTTATTTCAAAAGTAAAAAAATTTCTAGAATCAAAAATTAACACCCGTTTTCCTATTAATTTTATATTCCCAAAATTGGGGATAGATGAGATTTCTAAGAATATTTTATGATACTTCGAATGTAGAAATTTTAGATGCCGACTAAATATTTAGAAATTCAAGAATTTGTATGGAGATGTTCATTCCAAACAAGGTTGGGGTGCGTATATGTGAACTACCTACATAACCAACCTTATGAGACATTATTATTCGGTGAGGAAGACTCGTGGAGTTTACTTCCATGTCTTCCCACCGAGGGTCAAGAGCTCATGGGTTGTGATATGGCTATACTTAGCCATGAGAGGTGAAGGAAACCCTTGAGACTTCTCACAAATTGAAATTATCTCGGTAAGAAAAGCCAATTACAAAAGATTGATAAGTTGGTTAGTCCATTTAGTTGTTCGTTTTTAAGAAAAATTCTTTGAAATTCTTTTTAAGATACTTTCATTAGTGACTCATATCTATCTTTGTTGTTATTTATGATGATGGCAATGTTCATTTGTGTGGTCGGAATAATCTGATGGGTTCATGGTTACATCCATTTGTGTACTAAATGGTGAGATGCTTTGCTTGTTCTCACTCCTAGAATACGTCGTCTTCCTAAATTCTTGTTTAATAATATAGAGAGAGATGAACTTTGGCTACACTTGCGTGTAGTCAAGCCTAAATGTGGTTATCCTTTTCATCCTTAAATCTACATGAATTATGAATCTTAAAGATGAAAAAGATGGGATGACTTTGAAATTCATGTAAATCAAAGGATAGAAAGGATGATCAATCCTAGAGCTTAATTGTATGTGAGTATAGCCAAGTCCATCTCTCTCTTCATATATATATATATATATAGAGAGAGAGAGAGAGAAGGGGTAGACTGGGCTATATTCGAATGTAACCAAACTTAAATCTGGTTACCTTCTTCATCCCTGAATTTACACAGTTTATGAATTTCAAAGATAAAAAAAGTAAAAAAAATGGGCTTCAAGATCCATATGGATCCAAGGGCGAGAAAGGTAATTGAATCCTAAATTTAGCTATATTCAAATATAGCCAAACCTACCTTATATATATATATATGTTATTTGCTAAGAAATTTGCTATCTAATTAACCTTTCTGGAAATATATGAGCGTTCAAATTATGAGAATGATGAGATGATCAAGGGGCGTCTCTTAAGTATGAATATTGACAATATGGCTGACCATAGAATCAAAGTCACATTCAAAAATAATTTTGCAGCTCTGAAACATTTGAGTTGCTGCTTTCAAACCATGCCACACACCAGTTAATTCTGCACAAGGAACCAAAAAAGTAGATAGAAGAATAGCCAATGCAAGTAAGATGTGATCATAATGATTTTTAATAACTACTCTGATATCAAATATGATTGTATAAATTGATCCATCAAAATTCACTTTGACATAGCCTAATTAAGAGGGTGCTTACAAGATGAATTTTAAGGAGGATTCCACATAATGCTATGGAAAAGAGCTTAAGAAGTTAGAATCTTTAGGAATGAGTGGATGGATAGAGTAGATGAGCTTCTTGGCTTGATCAAACTATTCGATAACTTCAATTTGAAAGGTGCTTCATTTTTCACCTTTCAGATCCACCAAATATACTTTTTGAGGTGGCATCAATAAAAAGAGAGGTGCCAACTGATTCGATCATGGTTGACCACACAATTGTTGGATGGTTGGTGTTTGAGAATCAACCAAATAGATACAAATCCCTTTACCCTAGCCATATCAAAGTAAGCTTTTTACAGTGTTTAACCTTATTTCATACTAAATTATGTGGTATATATTAAATTTATTAAAGTCAATTTTTAAAATATATAATTTTTTTTTTTCAATAATTATTAGTCCAGTTGGTTGGGCACTTTCTTTTTCATATTGAAAAGTAAAACTATTTTCCATGAACTAGATTGGAATGATCTGAGCTGCATTACGTAGCCCCAGTGCCCGAGCCTAGATTCATAAGACTTTTGTGGAAACTAATTAAACCCACATAGCTTTGAACTAAGTTGTGACTGTTAATTCTATAGAATTGATCATGACTCTCAAAAGAAGGAACCAGAATGATGGAGACAAAATTTTGCTGAAAGGCTCATGCTTATCCAACGGCGCCGACAGTGTGACAGTCGGCAGGCCTGGTGCCTCATCAACTCTTTTTCACTGAGAAGAAGGAAACCCTTTCATGGTTATAATGCACGGGACGTGACTGTAGCAATTCATTCAGTTTGGTAGGAAACATCTCTATCTATTTTGTGATTTGTTCCAATTTGATTGGAACATTTCTCGTCTGGTCAGCTGCAGCCGGTGCCTTCATTGTTGGGGCATTACCATTGGTTGATGCTTGATGCCAAGCATTCCATTAATGTTAGCAGGAAAAAATCAAATTAGTTTGCCAAACCCTTCAGCCTGAGAAGAACCTAGTAGCTTTGGCATTGGTCTCTGAATCGACTGGTCGGCACAAACTTACAAGATGAAAAGGTTGACAAGTTACATGGGAATAATGTACCCTTGGGGACCATTTGATTCATAATAATTTATCATGATAATTTGAGATTAGCATATTTGACAATTAAATTTGAGTGATAATATATGATTTTCGATGATTTAAGATTACCATAAATTATAGTAATCCGATTCTTATATAAAAGATAGGTACCTAAGGTTATCGAAGTATGGTGATCTTAAATTGCACGTTTAATTTCTATATAAATATTTAATACTTAATTTAATTATATATTTAATTGATACTAAATAATATTTAAATATTTAATATAATATTTTATATTAATATCAAATTTTATATGAACATAATATTTATGATCTTTTAGAATATTAAATTATTATATAATATATTATTAAATATTTATATATTGTATATAATGTGTGTGTGCCTATATATATATAGCTAAGTTTTGATCTAATCGTCTCCTTTTATCTTTGAATTCATATAATTTATGAATCAAATATGAAAAGAAGTAAAAAAAGATGGAGTGGCTTTGCAATCTGTGTCGATCCAAAAATGAAAGAAGATGATCAGATTTTAAACTTCGCTATATATATATATTGAATTTGGTTATTTACGTGTAATCAAGCTTAAATCACTGATTCTTAAGCTTAAAAAAATTAGATGACTTTGAGATTTATATGATTTTAAAGGTGGAATCGATGACCAAAGCGTAGCAAGTCTGAATGGATTTAAAGGTGAAAAGGATAAGGCTTGACAACACGTAAGTATTGCCAAATATATATTATAGTTTTACGTTATGCTGACGTTACAAGCCGAGAGATGGGAGATGCGGCAAGAATCTAAGGTGCTGCAGTGACAAAGATCTTCGGAACAGCGTGAGTCCCTTCATAGTTGGATCGTGTTGTCGCGCATATGAATGTACTCGGGGAGTTTCTAATTCTTACTCAAACGCTAGACTGACTTTCTTGCACAAAATTCCAGCCATCTCTTCTCGGAACCATAACTCAATAATCTTCTGTACAGCACCAAAATAACAAAAGCAGCCAACAAATTTTGCAGTAATAGAACTTTGTTCTTCTTCATTTTTTGCAAATATTTTCCTCCATTTTTCCTATTAGATTATACTCTTAGCTATATCTTGAAGGGTTGTTTGAAATTTGAAGCTCCAACATTTGTACACCAATTTAAGCAAGTTAAATAGAAATTTGTACCTTTGTCTGACAAACATGCTCATTTCTTCTTTTCTAGCATGAATCATGTAGTTAAGTGCCTAAAATAGCTATGTCAGCCCATTTGAGTGAGAGCAATATTGATCATCCGAACAACTTTTAAAGATTTTGATACCACTTATCAAAGATTAGCATGAAAACCAGCAGAAATTTTAGAAGAAAGTGCAATTGGGACAGGTTGCAAGTTCTATGAGAGGAAAGTGTATGGGGAGTTTATTCATCACCAAGATAAAGTAGTTTATGGATGTGGAGAGCAAATGTTAATTTAACCTTTTTATATTGATTCTAGATCACCAGTGAAGGCCTGTCCACATTTACAATGAACTCTAGGCAAACTGTTAGCTTGTGAGCATTTTATGTGGGTCTAAAATTGGTACTTCACTTAAAGGTTGCACAACATTATGATTTTATTTTTGCAAATTTTAGCACATCAAAGTAGCCTTGCAAAGACCTCAACATGCGTGATTGCGGAACCTATTCTTACAATTTACATAATTGTTTACAAAGCCAAGATGCAATCTACACAAATTTACTACCATGGTTGATATTGAATTATGCGACCTAATTACAAGTTTTGTGCAATTTTGCTTATCCTTGAGTTTTTCGTTGTTGGCTTTAGGCTTTTTATTGCTTTTTAAGGGTTGATAACAGCTACTTAAGATGATCATGATAATTATTTGACCACAAATAAGATCATGATGATAATAAAGGCAATATAAACATTTACAATGGACTAAGTATGGTCAAGATTAATGTAAGAAGCAATAGGACTGAAGGATCTCCATGGCTTTGTTGAAATCATTTTTACATAATTGTATCAAGGATAGCAATTCAAGTTTCTTGAAAGGAGGACCTCGTGAGCATCGTAACAATTTTATCAATCAATATCCTTTGAGCATTAAAATTTCAAAAGGCAAGAATAAAGTTTTAGAAATAACCAATCAACATGTTGGCCATATCTATCATAGAATTTTATAATTAAAGTAAGCATTAAAGATGTGTAATATTAAAGAAATATTAGGAGATTGGACTAAGGTTTTAAATGCCATTACAAAATCACATTTCATTTTTCATTTAAATGATATATATAGGTCCCAAAACTAATAGTTTCTAATAAATTAAAAAAAAAAAATCATTGATATCAATCTTTGCTGCACAGTACCATTAGTATTAATACTATTGGTACATACTATTACAAATTGATACATGCTTGATACAAACTTACCAATGTTGATTTAATACAATCATACCAACATGTTTTGGTAAGTTTTGAAACCATGAATTTGATTTTGAGTCCGGGACATCTAGACCTCACAATTTAGGGACCAAGATGTAAGTGGAGGATTAGCATAAAGTTGGCTCCTAGATTAGGAAGCTTCTTTATGCCAAAATGTATGAAGAAGTAGATATATGCAAAGTGGTAGACATGCCTTTGCAGTGGACATCCAACATTGACCAACAAGGATGCAATTGTTTTCAGTAGCAAGTTGTGTAGCTTATGATTGGATCAGTAAGGATAGAACAATTAAGCTATTTTAATTGCCACATAGCAAAAAAAAAAAAAAAAAAAAAAAAGCTTCTAAGATAAAATTGCAACCCATGGTCAACAAAGAGAGGTACAATTCGAAGTGGGTGACATTTGAAGATATGGATTGCAAGCCATGACCGGCAACAAGAGCTGTGGTGCTAAGTGGAACGCACTTGGATCCCATGACATAACTGGAGACTTTGCATCATTTTTCACAAGATACGAAACCAAGATACCCAAAGGTGGAATATCAAATATCATAAGGAATGCTTATGTGGACGCCAAATGACCACAACATCCTGATCTGGATAACATGATGCATGGTTCTAGTTAAAGCTATGATTAAAAATTTCTTGATACTGTGTACAGTGAAAAAAAAACTAAGACAAATTTGATAATACAAATGATGAGTAAGACTTTATCAGATGAAGTGTTAAGGACAAGACAGTAAAATTGAACATAATACATGAATAAAACTCAAATCCAATATCAAATAAATGGGTTGAAATTAATCTTAAGCGATTTTATATCATAAATATTTTGATACAATTATGATACGAAATAATCGTATCGTATCGTATCATACCATAAGTTAATCCGTCAATTCAAAAATTTAAGACCTATTTAGTTGATAATATATTAAGAGAATTATATCAAACGAATTATATCAAATAAATCGAATCATATCTATTCATAATATTATTTATTTATTAAATAAATTTATATATAATAATTATATTATATTATATTATATTTTTAATATGATTAATAAATCATATTATGCAACCAACATAACACGATTTCCGGCCTCAGCCGGAGGAACCTTAAACGTGCCAAAAGGCCCTGGCACAAGATGGCGAACGCTCGGTGGGATGGCCAGGCCTACGCTAAAGGCGGTGCGTCACGAAGCAATAGAAGGAAGGTGGAGGCGCCGACATGATTGGCTGGGATCCGATGAGGGTGGCGGAGGGCCCGCGGTCCCTCCGCGCCACCTAGAATTATCTCGGGAGGGCGCACCACCCGGATCCCGACACGTGTTCCCATCCAGCTGGCCTCCGACCGCGACGCCCGCCTGAATCCCTCAGGCGTGGGGCCCACGGTTCGGGAAGTTTCCCGAGAGGGAGGATTTCGGTCTTCCGTACTCGCGCGGCAGATGATCTCGATCGGCTCTCCTCGACCGTTGGATCCCCCGCGGCGCTCCAGCTGGACGGCACCTTCCCAGCCCCCACGGAAATAGTTATTGATTCGTTATAACAGCTCTGATCGCCGTTATTTATCCAACCCAGAGGCTCTGGATTTCAAATAGTAGCTATCATGTTAACTGTTATTTATTAGTGCAAAAAAAAAAAAAAAAAGGGGCCCGGGTGGTGGGGGACAAAACTTTGGTGGATATTTTATTAAATGCTTGATATTTTTTAGAATTATTAACAGCGACACCTAAAAAATTATGCATAAATTCTCTTCAAAAAATAATATCATTCTTCGCTTTACCACCTTGCTGTTTATCGAAGAAATGATAATAAAAAATAGTCATTATTTAAAACTAAAATTCAAAGGTTATGAAAAAATATGGTGAAGTAATGGTGTTGGCTATCATAATAAATCATGGTCCCCCTATTGTGTATGGGCATATGTGCATATGCCAATCAAAGTATGAATGGTTATGTTTTACGAAATTGTTATGTAATGTTGATGTTTGTTCGATGCATGTCATATATTTATCGGATGTGATGGTAGTTATAGCAATGGAGAGGAGATTAAATTGGACTAGATATCATAAAATTTTATTACATCCTATTTTATGTAATGTTAGTGTTACTCTCTCATTTTGAGAGATGCGTTAATCTTCAATTTCTAAATATAAGAGGAAGAACATGAGAGTAAAATTAAATAATTCTGTACTAAAAAGATTTTATACTAGAATTCAGCTATTGTGCTTTTTTTATTTTTTTTGAGAAATCGAGTTTTAGTGGTACTCTCTCACTTTGAGAGATGTGTTAACCTTCAATTTCTAGATATAAGAGGGGGAACATGAGAGTAAAATTAAAATGATTCTATACTAAAAAGATTTTATACTAGGATTCAGCTATTATGCTTTTTTTTAATTTTTTGAGAAATCGAGTTTTAATCCCACTCATTCAAGGCCACTATTCAATCACTTCAACCTTTATCTAATGCTTTTATGCTATTAGACTTTCTATAATTTATGGCACCATCCAAATATAGTCAAAAGTATAATAGCAAAAACTTCTATATTATAGTACAAAAGCATCATGACCTTCATTAATTAAGTCAAAATCTCAAGCCTTAGACATAGGACTTTATGTGTGTGTGTCTATATGTATATGTATATATGTATGTATATACATATATGTACATACACACATGTATGTGTGTATATATATATATATATAGAGAGAAAGAGAGATAAATTTAGCTACATTCCAATATAGCCAAATACAGAATCCGATCATTTTTTTCTTTCTTGGTTTCATACAGTTTTCTGAGCCACCCCATCTTTTTCACTTGTTCCATCTTTGAGATTCGTAAACTGTATGGATCCAAAGGTAGAGGAGGTGATCGAATCCAAATTTGACTACATTCAGATATATTCATATTTATCCTCCTTTCTCTCTTTCTCTCTCTCTCTCTATATATATATATATATAATGCTTCTATCCTCTTATGGACTCGACTCTTTTATCCAGAGAGAGCAATGCATATAAATGTTTGGATTCCAGTGACCTTTCAAGAAATCTCAAGCATCCAATTTTCCTTTTCTCAATGAAGAAGCTCCTCCACATCAAACACTTAAGAAACAAATTTTTCTATTCTTATCTTGAAGCATTATAATCCTTCTTTTAGCCTTATCATTATTAATTAATATAATATATTTTTGGTAATGATTAATATAACACTTTCAATCTTTTATAGTAATTATTTTCTATAAATTTCCATTAAAACTTTTTTATCAACTTTTATTATTTCTAACAAAAAAATAGATTGAAATAATTATTATTTTATCAGTTGTACATTATACTAAATATGATACATTTGATAAAATATTTAATAACTCCAAAAAGAATCACAAGCTATTGAAATTGATTATCGAAAATGGGTTTTCTCTACACTCTAAGGATTTTAACTTTTACATCAAGCATTTGTAAAAATGAACCATATGAAATGCACTAATATACCTAAGTACATGAATAAGGTGTATAAATTGATGATGTACTTTATTGATTATGACCAACAAATCTTGAAATATGAATAAATTTGAATTTGTAAGATATTGGTGATTAAATCATGGCATAGTATAGTATCATGCTATTAAAATTATCCATTTTCATATTCATTGTATGCTTAAATTAAAGATCAGCCATCAAAACATATAATTCCTGTCTCTAGTTATTTTTTCATAATTTAGATCACATTCAATAATTTAGATCTTTAATTTGTATGTTCATTATCAACTTCGAATCATTAGCTCTTTTGCTAAAATTTTATATTTGATGTTGGCTCCAACTCATGATCTATTGAAGTAGATCAAATAAAATTCTTGAGCAAAAGATCAACTTAAATTCTGTAGTGTCTAGTACTACTAAATATGTCTATAATTATGTCTAATCAAAATTATTGAGATATTAGATTAGGCACATAAATGGCATTCTAGATCACTAATTTACACAGATGTACAAGAAAGTCTCATGAACATGACAAAGGACCTGCCATTTTAACGGCTATGTGATTGCATCATGGCCCTTTCAAGTAGTGCAGCAAGGTATCACAGCCTTAGGACTCTTTATTTTTTACTTTTACTTTAAATGGAGGTGCCATATTGGTGGCTCTAGCAGCGTAAGCATAGCCACACCAAAACAACCAGGTTGAGAACTTTCAAAGCCGTTGCATTTTTGAAAGGGGAGTTGAGGATTGGTACATCCGATGACTTCGATATAGGGAAAGATTTGTGGTTTTTTAGTAGAGGCCACATTACAAATAATAATCTCAGCTATGGCATCTATTATACGAGTCATTTCAAATAGTAATATTAACTGTAATATCTATTATAAGCAAGATATAATATTTTTCAGGATTTTGGCTCACTGGATTGTAGTAGTATTTTAATTTAAGCAAAGTACTTTTACAATCAACTCAGCTAAGATAATCTTCCACTCAAATAATAATAAATACATTATTAGCATCATAAATAGAATAATCTGTAGAAAATATTAATTTTGAGTGTATAAAAAAGTATATTGATTTTATTTGACTGCTATGCCCCTACAATTAAGTGAATCAATTCCTCTCAGTTATGAATATATATCTTTAATAGATATAATAATTTTTATATAAAAAAATGTTTTAACAATAAACTCTACATTTTCTAGCAAAAATTGAATCTTGATCTGATCTATTGGCTTGGCCATTTTTATATCCAGTCTGCCATCATAGTTTGACATCCTCAACAATATATTTCATTTATCTAATTCTTATTGTATGTATGGAAGAGAAAATAATAAAATATAAATTTTTAAAAAATATATATTATATATATATATATAATTAAATTTAGCTGGATACGAATATAATCAAATCGTAAAATTGATTATTTTTTAAATTCTTAGTTTCATATAGCTATTGAAGCTATTTGTCATTTTCATGGCCTTTAGGATAAATGCCTCATGGGAAACGATGGATTTGGCTCCCCCTCCCCCCCATTTCTCTCTCTCTCTCTCTCCATGCACCCTACAAGCATGGCAGCAAAAGCCAACTTATTATCGCCACTTAATCACGTAAGGTGGGTGCCCCACACCGCACCCTCGTTAAATATTGCACAGTGTGACCCCTTGAAATGCATCAATACCCACACGACAAGTGGCACAGATCTTTATTTGAGTTCCATGCTTGGGCCCAATTATTCAAAAGAAATAGTACACATCAATTGCATAACCTTGCGATTTTTTTCCCTTTTTAGGAAAGATTATACTGTGTAAAATTTAGATTTCATTCTACTACTTCTCTTCACAACCCCCCCCCCCCCCCCCCTCCCCCCTCCTCCAAAGAAAAGGTGACAAAAAAAAAAAAAAAAAAAAAAAGGTGGGTAAAGGGATGCTCATCTGCGGTACACGACTCACTGCGAAAATCGACCTTTTAAGATTCGGAAAATAAGATGCCAATTTACCCCCATCACCTCTCCAACCTTCTCTATATAAACCCACTAATGCTTTCTCCAACCCCACCCAAAAGATCCTTTCAAATTCCCACTCCCCACCCCCTTGCTCCTCCCACAGACCAACTCCCAGCTTCTGAAAGAGAAAGAGAAGAGTCTCTCTCTCCATCTTGGTTTTTGTCACAGGGATGGAGATCGGTTATAGCCTTGTCTACGCCTTCCTTCTCCTCGCCTTTCTCTCCTATCTCCTCATGAGGAAGCACGAGAGAAGAGCCCAAGCAAAAGTGAAACTCCCACCGGGTTCCATGGGCTGGACCTACGTAGGAGAGACCCTTCAGCTCTACTCGCAAGACCCTAATGTCTTCTTTGCCACAAAACAGAAAAGGTTTCATTCCTTCGCCTCATGGCTGCCTCTTTGTGTTCCCTTCTTTGGCTTTCCTCTAGTGCATGGGACTGAAAGAATTTTGAGTTGTAGGTACGGGGAGATCTTCAAGACTCATATCTTGGGTTGCCCCTGCGTGATGCTGGCCAGCCCAGAGGCTGCCAGGTTCGTGCTGGTGACCCAAGCCCACCTCTTCAAGCCCACGTACCCCCCGAGCAAGGAGCGGATGATCGGTCCCTGGGCGCTGTTCTTCCACCAGGGGGACTACCACATGCGGCTGAGGCGGCTGGTGCAGAGCTCGCTGGCGCCGGACACCCTCCGCGGCCTCGTCCCGGACATCGAGGCCATCGTCATCTCCATGCTCGACTCGTGGGATGGCCATGTGGTCAAAACATTCCATGAAATGAAGAAGGTTAGTAGATTTGCCCCTCATGAGATCATATTTGTTCTCGTAATTGGCTAGTGTTTCTTCTCTGATCGTGATCGTTTCTTGTCTTCTATTGTGACCACGTAGTTCTCCTTTGATGTGGGTATCCTGGCAATCTTTGGTGGCCGACTAGAAGAACGCTACAAGCAAGAGTTAAAGAGAAACTACTTCATCGTGGACAAGGGCTATAATTCATTCCCCATTAACATTCCAGGAACTCTATTCCACAAAGCTATTCAGGTAAGAGAGAGGCCTTCATCTCTCCTTATCAGCGCCTCTAAAATGATCAGATTGCTCATTTTTCTATGTTTATTTTCCTAATAGGCGAGGAAACGGCTACGTATTATACTGAGTGAGATCATGAACGAGAGGAGGAAGAAGGCAGAGGTGGAGAAGGATCTCTTGGGCTGTCTCATGGGCTCATCAGATGACAAGGGAGAGCACTTGAGTGATGACCAGATCGCTGACAACGTCATCGGTGTGCTTTTCGCGGCGCAGGACACCACAGCCAGCGTCCTCACATGGATCCTGAAGTTCCTCCATGACAACCCGGAGCTTCTCGAAGCCGTGAAGGTAGTAGTCATTCCGAGGCCTCGGGCCCTTAGATTTCTGAGCCAGTTGGCAATTAGCTGATGATGGCGACTGTAATTGAATCTTAATATCCCTTTCATGCAGGAGGAGCAAATGGGCATACATGAGACCAATGGGTATGGACGCCAACCCTTGACATGGACCCAGACAAGAAGCATGGTCCTCACTCATAGGGTGCGTATCTTTCTTTTCCTCCACCCAAATGGAAGTGGATAACCCTCTCTCTGCTAAGTATCTGATTACGATAGGCCATGGAAGTGATGGTGCCTTCTTTGATACAGGTTATATTGGAGAGTTTAAGAATGGCAAGCATCATTTCCTTCACGTTTAGGGAGGCCGTGGCTGATGTGGAGTACAAAGGTAAGCACCTGTGGCAGCCCAAGTACACTAGACTAGTGAAAAAAATGGAGGAGAAAGCTCTCCAGTTTAGCACATGTGCTGGATTTGCCTGATTTTTAGTACATGAATATACGTAAAGTCTAATTTGTGAGAGGAAATGCTCATGGGGTGCAGGGTACCTTATTCCCAAGGGATGGAAAGTGATGCCTTTGTTCAGGAACATACATCATAACCCTGAATTTTTCCGAGATCCACAAAAGTTCGACCCTTCTAGATTCAAGGTATGGGCCTAAGAGATGGTTGGATTCGATTTGACATCAATTCCTTTCATTAGAAGCTATGGCCATGCATGGTTTCAAATGATGCCCTCATGGCGGTCGTTGACCTTACTTCAGTCCACCTCCGTAATGTCATTAGCATGCATAACAGCCCATAATAGTAATATAGCAGTAATTATGCCTAAAATGGTCTATTCACTGTCATGTCATTTTAAATGAACAGGAATGACACTAAATATACATTAATTTCAAGTAATAACCATTTCCCTCGTTGCTACGCCACAGTTATTGTACCACACCTAATATTATCTTTAATTAAATATAAAATATTAATATTTGAATGAAAATATCTTTTTATCTAAAATTTTTTATCAAAAATTTATTTTCATTTCATCACTTTTAATCCCTCATGATTTGGCCTAAAATATTTTACTTTATTTATAATAAATGTGGTGCACGCTAGCCGTGCCTCTTAAACATGATTCATTTGCTCAGCTATATGTCTTGCATGTGAGAGCACTCTCGTTGTCTTTGACTTTTCATAATGCCAATGCCTTTTCACCTGGCTAGTTTAAGTTTGATCCTTGACAACGCCTTCTCCACTTAAGATGGTGTTAGAATTATAGAAAGGCATTCCCAGGTTAAGGGACATGCCACCTATGCTTCCACACTGCATGCCCAATGGGTCCGTAACTAACACATAAATAATAATACAACTTGATGTCCTTCATCGCCTTCGCTTGCTCCAACCTAACATCCTTTCTTTCGGTGAATGCAGACTCCACCCAAGCCCAATACCTTTTTGCCATTTGGAAACGGCGCTCACGCTTGTCCTGGCAACGAGCTAGCCAAGCTTGAAATGTTCATCTTTATCCACCATCTGGTGACAAAGTACAGGTGGGTCCGAGCTGAAAACTAGTAGATAACGCATATGCTCTTAATTTGTCTGGAAGACCAAAGAAACCTCATGCTCATTCTTTTGGCCTGTTCTCCTCAGAAGATTCCACGGGATAAAGAGGAAAATTACAACCTAGAGAAGGACAGAGCCTGCTCTAAAACTTTAGGAAATCAAACAAAAAAGATTCCATTACTCATATGATCTGCTTCTCTTGTTTGGATTTGGTTTGCAGGTGGGAGGTGATGGAATCCCAGAGTGAGATTGAGTATGGTCCATTCCCGGTCCCCAAGCATGGGCTGCCAGCCAAGTTGTGGAGAGCTTCCAGCAGCGGCGGCGCCGCCCAACGATGTCCGCCGCCTGAGCCGTAAAAATGATTCGTTCCACTAGACCTCACCAGATGAAACCCAGCGTCTCCCGCACCAAAAGTACTGAGAGAGAGGAATTGAGGCCTCAATTCCTAATGTTTTTTTTTGTGTGTGGAATATATTTATCTTGTAATGAACTTAAATGTTCGCTGGAGGGGATCTCTATCACTGTCGCTCGCTCTCACATGGCATTTGGTCCCCTTCCAACTAGTAATTTTGTATTGCTAATTTCCATTCGGATAACGAAATAACATGACAATGCGACATCATCCTTGATGCCATGGGCCCATATCGGATTAGACGCATGCCGTGTTGCCACGTGTCCTGTCGCACGATGCTACAAGTGTACGTGTCCTTCGCGTGGCCCTCCAATGGAGCGGCTGTCGGAGGGCCAAGCGTCGCGCTGCCATTGGCTGCAAGTAGGGGAGGACCAGACTGGGTGTGCCTTGAGGAAGAGGACACTGCTCACCTCCAGGATGTGTGGCCAGTGGCCGGGAACCTTGGATTTGGCCGGTGGCCGGCCCCCTTTTGAGATCATATCAAGGGCCAAACAGGAGCAAGGACTTGGCTGCTCCAGTGACTGGGGTTGGCCAACCGCAAAACCCAACGTGGTGTCTCATTTGAGAATCCTCTAGAGAGGATAGGCCATGCCATGGACATGTCATGCCAGCCTTGATGGTTTGATGAGAGGTGAACACAACAATGTTAGGAATGACAGGTCTTTGTACAACTGTGACGACATAGACGTAGCAGGGGCCAGTCTATCATTCTATCATCCAACCAAGTACTCCTCAGAGAAATATGCAGGGATTTCAAATGCTCAGAGGAATTGGGAGATCGAGACTGTGCATGTGGGGGCGTTGGGCCTTGCAGTCAGCCACATCAAGGGCAAGCCATGATCCGCCTTTTTGGATTGGTTTTGGAACTTGTCCAGTGCTGATTGGCTATGCTGTAGTAGGTGCAAAAGTTCTTTCATAGGGCTCGTCATGTCTCGGGTTAAGATTTGATTATTATTTCAATGCTTTTCTTAGCTTAAAGGTGCGTGACATGATGGTAAGATGGAGGATCTCAAGAGTATCATTCTAAGATAACGTTATGCGCAATGTCTTATTTGAGTTACTTTGCATAGACTGACCTATAGAACTTTAATTAAATAAGATAAGCTAACTTGCCAAATGTTTCAGTTTGAGGACTCGTACTCTCTAGCACATAAATACTAGCTTGAAAGTAGTACAAAAGAGATAAGGTGAATGAATGCTTTGTGGCACATCAATGGCAAGGAACGCATTTGTTGGAGAAGGAACATGTCTACCCACACGAGGATTAGTTGCCATGGGGATAGTAAATCCCCAAGATCGTCTTTCTCAGATGGGGTGTCCTAGAAGGATGGATAAAAAGCAGGCACCTAGAGATCATGCTATAAAATTGATGCATCTGATGGGCTGGGTTTCTTGTATCACCGTTAGAACTAAGCCAGCATGAATTGTTGCCGAGATTTCTAACAGGATGAAACTTACATACAGTTCTTTAAGCGTGAAAGGTGCGGTTGGAGTACATCTCCCTTCAACTTTTCCTTCCCACGCTTTAGTGCCAACTCAGCTTCATGTGATGAAAAAATTGAAGAGAGAGAGAGAGACTCCAACCACACCTCATGCACCCAAGGAACTGCTGGTAAATTCCTTCCCTTTTAATAAGCTAATGTTGGCTTAGAATTCTTCCCATGAATAAATGAGAGCTAGTTTAAATGTCTGCAGGGTTATTGTCTAGAAAGGTTAAGGCATCCTATGAAGGAGAAAAAGTGGCAGATTTAGCTCTTACTTTGATGTGCTAAAAAATGTCCGTGCCCCATGGATGGTATAAGCACAATAATATACACATTGTCTTATATATATACCAATGATTTGAGATTTCTTGCTAGTGTATTGGATAGTTGCAGAATGGATGGTTTCATAGAGCAAGATATAATATTTGAATTTGATTTATGGCTCAAAAGCATCCAACTCCAGTCGGTATTAATACGATTTGAAGCCGGCGTTCAGCCGAGCCTGGCCCAACCCATATGTAATTCAATTCTAGCCTTAATTTCCAAGCCTGGCACGGCCGCACTCTACTTTATAGCTTTGATTCATGGTGGCTTTGCAGCAGTTGCTGCTGGCATTTTTTCAACCAAGCGTTACAGTGAAGAATTTCTTTATATTGTCAGGATATCCAAATTTTTGCCTTTAAAGCATTTTCCATAACAACATTCTAACATGTGTAAGATTATGACAACCAGGATGCTGATAAGATTATGTACCATGTGATCCTGTTTCACAAGTGGTGTCATCTAAGTCATCCTCCACAAACCTTTGCTACTTAATTTTGGTCTTCAAAAACAAAGCTGGAAGTATTATGGTGGAGTTGGCAGCAGGAAAATCTTATCGATGTCTCCACAGACGACATATTATGGTGTATGATTTCACCAGTCAACATCCTAATTTAATAATTCTAAAACCTCACTGATCTCATTATTCATCACACTTACGCCAAGCTAGCCACTGATTTCCTAATCCAAACTCTATCAGAAGTCAAATGCAAATTGACACGCGTGCAGGTTTCAAGTCTATATATAGAGAACTTTCTACGCGCATCGGTGTCATGTCCTTTCCAAGTCCTTTCCAACTTGTTAAACTTCACTTTCCATCAATCTGAAGAAGCGTTAGCTTGACTGGAAAGCCTATAATTTATCAACTCCCGGGACTTCAAGATCAATTAAGTATTCTGTCGACAGTGGTAATCGTGGACACTAGGCAGAGGTTGCTTCTGGAGTTCACTAGTTTGTTGACAATACTCTGTTTTACAGTGATCACATCGGCCATTTGAGGACCATATAGAGCCATGGCTCCTGGAATGATCTATGAAGAGGTGGTTGAATTCTTGTCCTACTCGATTCAAGTCTTTCAAAACAATGACACCTCCGTAATTGCCTGAAGCAAAAGTCATTGCCGTCACTTCAGAAGCTGTTCTCAGATTTCGTATCTAACTGCGGGATGTTATGTCTCTGCTTCTCGCTCCATGTTTTGGCCATAGTTAAAATTTCCAGAGGATTCTTGCGCTACGGCTCCTCTTATGGCCATTCCTTTGCAAAGATCACGATGTGATTCGATTTGACAGGCCTACGCTGTGCTGACAGGTGATACTAACATGAATGAGGAAAAAAAAAAAAAAACTATCCTGATTTGATTAAAACTCTTCTTTGACATAACGTCCCTAAGGCATAAAGTTCTATTCAATTTGATTAGAACTTTTCATAGCAACATAAAGTCACTATGAAAAAAATTTGATCAATCTATTCAGCGAATATTCGTTTGTGATTGATGGATATTTCCTCAGGACTAGGATTAATAAGAGCCGTTCTATATAAGAATTTCACTCTAACAGTAACTCGTTCAACATCTATAAAATCAGTCTTAATTACCTCAGGAAAATA
This sequence comes from Metroxylon sagu, assembly GCA_017589505.3. Lineage (NCBI taxonomy): Eukaryota > Viridiplantae > Streptophyta > Magnoliopsida > Arecales > Arecaceae > Metroxylon > Metroxylon sagu. Next base: position 87,150 of record JACVBY030000223.1, read on the forward strand.
ACATCCATCCATTTTTTGTCTAGGTCCTGAATGGCTTGTTCAAGAGCCTTAAGAATCTTTTGTCTATTTTTGACTGGTTTGAACATGGAAGAAATTTTTTCGAAGAAAAATTTTTAGATTCTTTCTGCTCTGTCTTAGAATTCTTTTTATCTTCTTATCTGAATAGATCAGTTGAGGTATATTTTATCAATTGACATATGAAAAAACTAATTTTGGATGCCCAACAAACCACAAACACATATTCTTATGGCAAAATACCATTGGCTGGACTTCTGAAGCTGAGGGTATATGGTTATTTACAGCTAAGACTCTTCATGGGCCCTAATAGGGGACTTTATAAGTGGTCTTTGTTGCTGGGCTCTTCCTGTGTTGATCCACCTGTTTTTCTCCTCTTCTCTATCTCTTTTCTTCTTTCCTTCTCCTCTTATTCTTATTTCCCTTTTTTATTTTTTTTTCCTCTTTCGTTTTTCTGGTTTGTTTCTTTTGGATCCCTTCGTTGGCACTCGTGGTGTATCATTCTATCTTTTCAATGAAATGGTGGTGACTGCATCACCATTTTTCTAAAAAAGAAAAAAAAAATGCTGACAACTTTATTCCATCAGGAAAGAAATGCAGACATCTGTTTGTTCATCTTTTTAAGCTGGAATGCCCAAGAAAAAGGATGCATAAAAGTAAGCAATGAAAAAAATCATTCAACCAGGATATTGTGAAGGAAAGAATTAAAGGTCGCAAATCCATGCACAACATTTGTCAAAATGTAGCAAGCCAAGTCCAGAGACAACAGAAGCTCACAATAATGAGAACTCCTGAAAGCATACACATCATTCAACTTTTATGAAAATAACTACGATAACAGAGCAACAAAACAAGAATCCAAAAGAATGGTCCTTCTTGTACCATCCAGCAATGTCTATCAAGGGTGTAATTAAACTAGATGTGCCTGATTTTTATGCAAGGATGGATTCTCAGGTCTTCCTTAATTAGTTGTCTAACTACGACAATTTCTTTTCTTGGCACCAATTGAGTAAAGAAAAGTGCAATTTGCAACTGGAAAGTTGAGAGAGGTGCAACTCATAAGCGGTGGCAATGACAACAGAGCTTAATAGGTGGTCTGGACGAGAAGTAGCTACATGGGCTGAGATGAAAGAGATGTTGCTTGGTATATTTTTACAAGTGGATTATATGCAGCAGTTATGTCTGAATTTCACAAGTTGAATCAAAAGAATAAGACTGTTACAGAGCATGAAAAACATTCTTTTTCTTTTGGCAACAAGATGTGGGATTTCTCAGTAGAAGATCAGATGGAGTGGAGAGTTTTCGAGTTTGGACAGTGGAAGAAACTTTCCACATGGCATTGCAAATTGAGGAGAAGTTAAGTCCACAAACAATGAGCAGAAATCCAGTTCTAGATTCTTAGATTATTCCACCAAGGAATCAATCATTACAAATACAATACCCAAACATTTAGATGATCAGGCCAAGAAACAGAGCATCAAATGTCATAATATGGAGGACTGGGGCTTGTTTCAAGTATGTGTCTTGAAAAAGGGTGACATTGACTGAAGCAAGAGCCTCCAGATGCAGTCGAGAAAGGAGAAGAAGACGTTCATACGACTATGTGACACTTGACAGGGACACTGGACGTCAGACATTTTTCATACTAGAGTCATGCATGCTCTGATGCAACTACCTAATTGTGACTGGTGGAGATCTAAGATCTTTAAGACACGCATGGCATGCCAAAGGAAACTTTGCAATCTCATTATTGATGGTTGCTAGATAGAAAACATTGTCTCTAGCGACTTAGTTGAAAAGCTAACTTGAGGATGGAGTGCAAAGAACATCTCTATCAGTTGGGATGGCTTCATGGTCATGAGTGTCTCGTTGTTAAACATCAATTTTTCTTTCGTTTTCAATTGGGAATGCCTATACTGAGGGGTTATGTGCTGTAGTTCCTACGTCCACCCCTCACTTTTTATTGGAAAGGCTGTGGTTGTATGATCCCCAGGTTCAACATGATGCACAAACTAACACCTGTTACTTTATCCACGGAAAATCAAATTTCGTCTCTTCAAAATAAACATAAAGTTTGTTTTGTAAAATACATTATAGGAGCACTTCGTTTAAATCAATTATAAGGCAAAATTCAATCTTTTGCTCTCTTAAAAAGAAAATTCATATTCTGTTAGTCATGAATTACTGTTTTCTTATAGAGGTGGAGCATTCTTTCTATTACAGTACATGCTCTGCTTGTGTTGTTTATGCCGAGTCTTCTCTGAAACTCTTTAAACTTTGGTGATTCAAAAGGTATTATTGGATATGTCATCTGAATCAGCTTCATTGTAGAAAGAAAGGAAAAGAAGTGTCATGCAAATTTAAGCTCTTAGTGCCTCTTTGCAGATTTAATAAAATCAATTCAACATCCTGTCAGTAAAATATGTTATGCAATGTGGTAGAAACTCAATTAGTTTTGCCTGAGGAGGAGGGTTAAATTACCAGTGACTTGGTACTTGATAGTCTGAATTTGCAACTAAATATACAAATGGAAAAATCCCCAGTTCTATATATAAAGTTGTAGCCTGCAGTAATCCCCTACAGAATAAACAAGCGGATGACATTTCTTGTGGCACTGATGACAAAATTTTGGGAAAAAATTCATCTAGTAACCTTTGAGTTCAATCTCCATTTATAAACCAGCTGCTGCACCTAGAAAAGCCTTGACATGGAATGTAACAGCCAGAATGATACAATCTAACGTTAACCCAGACAGCATTTTATGAGGTCAAGGGCCAAACAAAAGCACTGCAACACAAGCACTGCATAAAACTTTTCCTACAAAAAGTTATGACGTAGAATAAGTGAAACATACCATTCTATATGACAGAAAGACCTCCCGTAAATGTGCTTGATACGAAACATTTCATCTTTCCAATGATTTATTTCCTCATGGAGAACAAGAAATGGCATGGTAGCAGCTCAACATCAGTTTCCACCAAGCTCTTCTTCATCTTCTTCCCTTACCCTGGGGACTGCCCTGAAGTGCTCGACCAGAATGTCTACAACCAAGGGCACCAAGTCCTTGCAGGGCACCCCTTTCTTGTACAAATCCCCTAGATGTGAGTCGCTCCCAATTCTCCCACCTAAGTAGACATCCACCCCTTCACACACTTTCCCTTCTGCATCGTTTGTCATGCACCCCATGAAGCCAATGTCGGCCACCTGCACCTGCCTACAGCTGTTCGGGCAACCGGTCCAATGCATTCTGATGGTCTGTCCCAGGGACACCCTCTTCTCCACCTCCTCGGTCACCTTCACAGCCCTCGCCTTTGTCTCAACGATGGCCTGCCCACAGAACTGGTTGCCTGTGCACGACACTAATCCTTTCATCAGAAGGGAAGGCTCCGGGGAGAACTTCTTTAGCAGTGGCTCGTTAAGGAATGCCTCAACTCGCGAGTCCTTGACGTTGGGGATGATAATGTTTTGCTCAACAGTCAGGCGGAGCTCGCCGGAACCATACATGTCTGCCAGCCGGGCGAGCTCGAACATGTCCGAGGCTTGGACCCTGCCTACTGGGATGTGAAGACCCACAAAGGAGAGACCCGCTTGCTTCTGTGGATGGACTCCAAGATAGTCCCTCCTTTCCCATTGCTTCTGCACTAGATCCTCTTCTGATGCCCGCTCTAGCTCTTGTGTCGGCATCCTCCTCTCGACCTCAGACCTGAATACTTCTATCCCCTGGAAGATTTCAAGTTCAAATATAGACATGAATCGTTGCTATCGCTCGAGTTCATATGGACTTAGAGCCATCTGAACACAGAAGTATAATAGAAAGGAAGAACAGAACTCACCAGTTCATCAATGAGCCACATCATTCGCGTCTTCTGTCGATTCCCTCTGCTGCCGAGGTCTCTGTAAGCCTCGAGAACGGCTTTGCACACAGGAACCACGTCGTCTGCTGGGACCCAAGCATCAAGGGGCACCGCCTCTGCACATCTCTTGGGGCTAAAGAAGCCACCCACCAGCAGATTGAAACCAAATCTTCTATTCTTCATGGCGGGCATGTAGGCTAGATCATTGATGTGAGGATGCTCGTAAAGATCGTGAGAACCAACAACACAAACATTCCATTTCCTTGGCTGGTCAGAAGTAAACAATGATTTAGCTACCAATTAATATTAACCTCCTAAAGCGCAGAAGGCACGAGCAAGTGTTCATAGCTGTTGTCTTCGATAGCAATACCGCTCAGTTAATTTAACAAGAATAGTTGAAGAATAGAAGAAGGTTACGGCGCGAATGAGCGGACTACTCACAGGTTGGTGACTGCGGGGTTGCCGCGGGAGTTGGCAGTGACTAAGGCGGAGAGGAGGTTGGTGAAGGGACGGGTGTCGATGATCTCGTGAGGATCGATGCCGGCGAGGGGGTTGCCGACGGGGTTGCGGGCGTTGTCCATGCCGCTCTGGAGGCTGGTGAGGCCCACTGCGGCGAGGCCCTCCATGATGGCGGGGACGTCCAGGAGCTGGACGCCGCGGATTTGCCAGTTCTGCCGGGTTGTCACGTCGGCGCAGCCCTCTGGGCCGTATCCTGCCACCACGCCCGCCAGGAACCGCGTCTGCTCGCTCGTCGCCACCCCGTTGGGCAGCTTCAGCCGCACCATGAACCTTCCATCTGCCAACCCAAGTCACCTTCAATTTTTCAGATAGCATTTCGTGTAGTAATTTTAGGACATCAAATATTAATAAAATAAAATTTTATTATCTATACGTTTTCATCATAATTTATACAAAAAAAAGATTTGAAAGCACTTGTTGCTTCTCTAGGTGATGTTTTGATGGAAAATCAAATTTCAAATATGAGGAGAGAAAAAAAGATCTCATCTGTTTATAATGAAACCCTAATAAATCTTTCTCATCATAAATCACTATTGAACTTTATACTCACGCAAATTGCCAACCAACCATATCGGTTAATAAAGGTGTGCTCAAGTCCAAACCAAATGGATTACATTTTAATCAATAGTGGGCTCATACGTTCTGTATTATTGGACCAAATTTGTTCAACCAATTTTATAAAATTAAAATTACAACAATTTATATTAGCCCACATATGAAAATTTTTCAATATTCTTCTACTTAGGTAATATTAATTATAGTTGATCAAGTTTTAAAAATATTTGTTTATTTAAAAAAGATACTCAGTATGAACAGTTAAATTTAATATGGCCACAAATTTTGAAAACATTTAGTCTTATGATACAATGCCTCAAAAAACAATCTAGTTCTGTGAAAGCTACCAACACTGAATCATGGCGGTCGTTATGCCTCTTATTGACATAGGACTAATCTATGGTTACAAATGCTAATAACTTTCATTAATAAGGATCATGATGCAGTAGTGTGATAAGAAAATAATACGCCAACTGTGATTCTGTGAGTGCTATTCTTACTGTCGATTTATCAAATGATTTCTCATAAAACTTTATGCTTCAATTAAAGCTAGAAAAATCGCATATGATATCTGTAATATGCCTACTATGTCTCTAATATAATATCTTGAGGTTTTCTTTATGGTATCACCAAGAAACATACATGACTAACACTCAAGACTAACACCAAGTCTTAAATTTTTAAAACCATGACATATCATATATCAATAATGTGCGCATATAAATAAAGGTAATATGCTATCAATAAAACAATAATGATCATCATATATCAAGTAAGTATACTCAAAAAATAAAATAAGTTTTATGATAACATATGCAACAAGTCAACTTGTGAGAGTTCAATTGATCAACAAGTTAGTAACCATGCCTTTTGTACCAACGTACATAATAATAACATCTCCTTTCATTATTAATTTCCTGACTATAAAATATTTCATCTCTATATATTTAGGTCTACTAGTATTTTATTATTCTGTAAAAAGAACACAACATAATTGTTATCGCAATAAACTTTTAGTGGTCTAAAAATGGAATAAATAATAGTAAGCACCAAAATCAAATTTCTTAGCCATATAGCCAATGTTGCAGCTCCATAGCATGTAACTAATATAACTTGCATAATATAAGAAGCCGTAAGTGTTTCTCAATAATTACCAAATATGGCTCTTCTAGCTAAAATAAATTTATAGCCTATAATGGATTTTGTATCAACAAAATAACAACAAAATCTAAAACTAAAACTAAGTAATCAATTACTCAGGATTATCCATCTTTCTGCAGACTGGCATTAAATCTTTTATTCTTATCAAGTACCTTATCGCTATCTTGATAGCTTTTCAATGTTCAAATCAATATTTGACAAATATTTGCCAAAAATATATGTTGTATAAGCAATGTTTATTGCCGAATTGTTTATACAATAAACTATCAATTGCATTAATATAAGGTACATTTTTTATAGACTATTTTTCAAAATCATTTTTTGGTATTAGTTCAAACTGAATTTATCACCTTTCACAAAAGGTGCATCCCCTAACTTATTATTATGTATATTAAACCTACTAAGCACACAATAAATGTAGGTTTTTCGAGAGAATCCTAACATACTGTAAAATCTATCCCTATCAATCTCAATTCCAAGAACAAAAAATAAGACATAAAGATCTTTTATATTAAAAGTCTTGGACAATAACTGCTTAATCTTATGTAGCAAGCCAAAATCACTACTTGTCATCAATATAAAATAAAGGAAGATGAATCTACTCCCACTTATCTAGTAGTATGAGAACTGATCAACCTTATTCTCCAAGATTACCATTCAAAAGTTATTTTATATATATCTGATGAAACTCTAAATCAAAAGAAGCTATTAATATAATAATGATCCTAAAAGAAGAATAGGTAAGAAAGCCTTATTTACATTATCTGAAGTTACAGATTTCCTATGCCTAGTAGATCATCTTTATTATTGCCTCTGCAATATTATTTTTCGAATGAGGCATTTCAACGGAAGTAGGATCATGGCTAAAATGTTTAGTATTATATTGTCTATGATTTACTATCTTTTATAGGTGTAGGCAAAATACCTTCATACAATAAAGGCAAAGGAATCATAGCATATCAATTAGGTTCTCTTATCAACAAATTAATGACTTTCAAATAAGTGATATTAAGCTCAAAAAAAAAAAAAAAAAGCTATCATGGACATCACACTATTAATGCCATATGTAGGACAATAAAATCTTCATTCTTTAGAATGTTCTGAATATCTAATAAAACAATAATGTGTAGTCCTATAGTTAGTTTTTTTCTTAAAAAAATCATAAATCCTACCTTTCAGGATAATCTTGAATACAAAATGGTTCAAGCTAGGTTTTCTTCTTTTTTAGAACTCAAAAGAGGCTTTGGAAATAGATTTGCTAGACACTCTATTGAGTATACTCAAAGCAGTCATAATAGCCTCACCCCAAAAACAAACTCAGAAAAGTTAAACTTAATTATCATACACCTTATTATATCTATAAGGGTGCAATTATACTCTTTAATTACACCATTCTAATCAAGACTACCAAATATGATATACTAGACCACAATCTCATTTTTCCATAAGTATTTAGCAAACTGTCTCATGTGCTGCCCTATTGCATCATGTCTACCATAATACTTACTATTTTGATGACCTTTTCTAATTGTTTTTAAACCTCAATTTTAAAGATGTTCATATTTCTTTTTGACCAGATAGAAATAATCATGTAGAAAGAAGTTATTAATAAAAGAACAAAGATCCACTAAATCAATGTGCATAATCTCAAGAAGATTCGAACTATGAGTTGTACCCTAATTCATAGGCTTAATTGGCATGCTCCTAGTACAATCAATACAAGTCTCCATTTCTTCAAAAAATAAGAGAGAGTAAAATTATCATTATTTATAAATTTTCTAACTCTCTTACTCGAAGTGTGACCTAAACTTTATGCCACGGGATTGAAGTCTTTTCTTTAACTAGAGGTCTTTTAGGTATAACCTTTTCTACATTAGAGTAAGTATATATTCATTATTGAGAGTCAATGATAGTTTCTCCAAACTATCAAATAAAAGAAATTTCTTAATAATTTATGAATTCAAAACCAAATCAATCTTTCCATCTCCAAGATGAAAACAATATCCTAGTTTATCCAAAATAAAAATAAAAATTAAATTCCCCTAAAGGACAATATGAAACAAGCTGAAAGTTAAACTTTAAATTCAAACTAACAATCTTTATAAATTTAACCTTAATTTCAATATTATTATTAATTCTCAGCTTTATCTAAAGCATTATAGGCAGCTTTGATTGGTTTAAACCCAATAAACAAGTGAGGGCATAGTGAATCATAAATTTATGAGATTTTTCAATCTCAAATTTAGTAGGTACTTAATGTCTTCATCTTACAATTGTCAAGAAAACTTTGGCATTACTAGTTTCAATTAATCCACTCATAAGATGTTTAAATTAATCCACTCATAAGATGTTTAAAATACATCTCTTTTTTTTTTTATGTATGTAGGCTTAAATGATATAACCTTTCTCACTTAACACAAAATCCTTTTGCATAATAATGCTTTCATTAGTAGGCTGATGAGGCTTGCTCTCACATAGAATTAGATCAATATCATCCATCTTTAGGGCAAACTTTATACAGTCTCTTTCCATCTCTAATAGTTAAGAGTCAAAATCTTAATTATGATATGGTTAGCATTCACATTAAAGGAGACTATTCAGGATAAAAAATGCAATATATATCAATATGTGGGTAAAATAGTCTAAATATCTTATGACTATATCTATCTATATATATTCCAAAATCATTCTATCTTTTTCACTTTTTTCATCTTTGGGATCCGTAAAAGGATCTAAGAATGGAGGTAACCAGATTTAAACTTAACTACATTTGAATGTAACCAAATCTACCTCTTATTATAGTAATATTTTAATTTTTATAACTATTAGTAATCTTACCTTCCAGTCAATTCACCCATCATTAGAAGATCTTATTTTGTCTTGCCTGAATATAGCTCTCATCTTTCGATCAAGTTATTCTAGGATTTAGTTACCATACATTTTTTATCATATTTTGGAGAATAAGTCTCAATTCCATTCATTCAAGTCCACTATATAATGTCTTTATGCCTTTATATAATACTCATATATCTTTGAAATTGCCATTATTTATTGTACCATTTACAAACAATAAAAGTAACATAAAATTTATCATTGGCCTATCCTTTATAAGTTTCTACTTTTTTTAATTGCTATAATCTATAATATATTTGCATTGCAATTATCTTCAACCAATATATTTATTTTGGATTGTGGGTAACGTAATCTCTTTATGGAAAGGCCGGAATTGTGAATTTATGATACGCACCACCAGCACTGCGAACTTCATAGTAATGGCGGAAGGGTATTGACTTTTGCCAACATCCAAGAGGCAAGAAGGTCGCAAAAGTTATTTGACCCTTCGGGAAGGCGAGCGTTGGTGCTCAAAACAAATAGGACGGAGACACCTGGTGGCCTGACTTGTCTTCCTACCTTCTGGTGGAACCAGTTGACCCTTTTTGTCAGGACGGCGAATATAATTAACAGCAAAATGGTCAGCAGATTCTTATAATTTATGACTAATGCTAAAGTAATAAATAACACTGGCAAATTCTTGTGTATGGGGTTCAACTCATCTCGTTCCTCTGTTTAACAGCTAGATCTTCAAAAGACCAGAACTAGATAATTATAATGCAGGTGGTGCATTTCTATCAGAGGGACTCATCATTTAATATTAAATCCCTACACCCTTTCAATTACTCGGACAATAACTCTGCTTAATTCTGGATCTTTCTTTGGATAAAAAAACAGTTTCAGTTTTGGAGTTCTTCTTTCAAAAATTCAAGAAAAATAATAATTCTCATGGACGAATATAATTAACAGCAAAAAGGTCAGCAGATTCTTATATTTTATGATTAATGCTAAACTAATAAATAACACTGGCAAATTCTTGCGAATGGGGTTCAAGTCATCACGTTCCTCTGTTTAACAACTAGATCTTCAAAAGACCAGAACTAGATAATTATAATGCAGGTGGTGCATTTCTACCAGAGAGACTCATCATTTAATATTAAATCCCTACACCCTTTCAATTACTCGGACAATAACTCTGCTTAATTCTGGATCTTTCTTTGGATAAAAAAACAGTTTCAGTTTTGGAGTTACTCTTTCAAAAATTCAAGAAAAATAATAATTCTCATGGAACTGAAAATGTATTTCAAAAGTAAATGCTATGCATTTCTTAAAGAACAGTTTTTTTAATGCTATGCCGAAGCACACAGTTACAGATGTTATTTAATTATAGAAAAGAGAGAGGAATAAAAGGAAGTGGGACAAATTGAACAGAGAAAATAATAGCTTTCTGTCATATCCGCCTATTAACATTTTTTTTTAATTCCTACTCATGTAACAAAATTAACCCGCTTGCCAAGGAATAATTTACTTTGACTAGAATAAAGTTATCCATGAAAATCTAACAATAAAATAGTGCGTTATTCTGTCTCTCAATTGGAGTCATCCGCAACCTGTTCAAAACGAGATCTAAAAGACTAAAACCCGTCCTTTAGTTCGCATGGAGAAGGAAAGCTGTTATCTAGTGCAAGCCTGCATGCATCACGATTCTTTTTCCATATGAAGTGCGCATAAAAGAAAACGAAAAAGGATGAGAGGGGGGGGGAGGGAGGAGGGAGGAGGGAGTACACTGGTGCTTGCGGCGGTGGAAGAGGCCGAGCCATTTGAGGCGGACGTCGATGTCGTCCTTGGAGAGCTTGGACTTCTCGATGCCGTCGAGCGGGGTGGCGGCCAGCTTGCGGATGCCGTCCTCCAGCACCAGCGTCATCGGCTCCTTCTCCAGCTTAATCTTCTCCTGAGGATTTATACCCGCCCAGTACTTCTCCTTCAGCACCCAGTAACTCCCCTCCTTCTCCTCCACCCTCGCCTCTAGCCTCTCCGCCTCCACCCCCTTCTCCGCCCCCGCCGTCTCCGTCGTCGTCGCCGCCGCCCTCGCCCACCCCCTCGCCGGCCACCGCCGCCGCCGCCGGGACCGCACCGGCGGGGCCAGGAACTGCTGCAAACATGTAGACGACGCCATTCTTGGTGGTGGTGGTATCGACTCTCGTGGCTTGGCGTCCGGCCATGAGGAAGGCTGTGTGGCCCCTTTTTAGTAGCGGTAGAGAGATGAAGAGCGAGGGCAGTGAGAACCGGAGATTGGACTCTTGGATGCTCCAAGAGCCAGCGTCACCCTGTTGTTGTCTCCATCAAATTACAAAGATGCTCTCGTTTTTTATTTCTTTATTTTTGGGCTTTTTATTTCTTTATTTTTGGGCTAACATAAATGCGAGGATGCCTTCGTTTGTTATTTGCTAAGGTGGCAACGTTTCCGTAACGCTGTCATGTGATGACCACTGCTAGAACCTTCCTCGACCGCTAAAATTATCTGTCTAGATTAATATTATTGTGAAAATAAAAATTATAATTTATTATTATAATAGAGAAAATGATTGATGTAATAAACAATTAATGATATTATTGTTCAAATTACAATAAGAAATTGTCTTTCATTTAATTTAAAAATACTATTTTATTCACTTAAGCCTTACAACTTTTAAATAATATATATTTATACTTTTTAATATTTAATTGTTGAAATATAAAAAAAAGTTAAATTTAATTATATTCGAATATAGTCATTTCTGTAGTAATCGGATGAATCGGATTTTAGACATGAAAAAGTAAGAACTCAGCAGGATCTTACCTTCCTTTGTCTGATTAGAGCAGTAAGGTCCCACTGAATTCTTACTCCATAAAGCCAAACTTTGATATACTCCATAACATACAAATTGAAAAGTTATCCAATAAACATAATTAAAATATTATATTCATAAAAATGACTAAACGGATCCTTTATTTCTTAAGTCTTAAATCCAATAATTATCTTTTTCATCTTTTGATTTATATGAGTTTTCGGATCATCTCATCTTTTTCATCTTTAAATCTATTATTCGGGTGGAACCTAAAATAGAATAAATAATCGGATTCGAATTTGGATGTGACCACCTTTGAATGTAATAAAGTGCAACTCTCTTTCTTTATATAATTTATCCTCAATAAAAATATACTAAGCTGCATTATTGTCATAACTGATTCGAAATAAAGGTTACAATACTTAATCCATTTGATTCATTTAACTAGCTTCAATCTGTTACAAATTACGTTAGTACTTGTTTAATAAAATTATGATATTCAACTTTAAATTTTTAATCTATTTAATGCATAGAATTGGTTTGATTTATATCTTACCTGGCCTGATCTGCATCTGTTTCGACCTAATTCGATTATGCCCATCTTTAATTCGGTGAAACATTTCTTTCAAGTTAAAAGCTCTAATCAAATTCTCAATAAGATCAAGTGAGAAATTCTCTACTTATGAGCGAGACAGGGACCGCCGCTAGCATTTTGTGTGGACTCGGTCTGCGAATTAGCCGGACCTACGTGTCAGTAATTGGCTGGTTCCATGCCTGGGAACACAGAACGAACGGTATTTGGTGACTACGAGATTAACGGACATTCCACTCCGTTATCTCTTTATAGGGCGAAAAGGAGATAGGTTGGTTTTCATATAATGGCTTCCGGGAGCTTCCAAGAGCCATCAAATAATGCGGCGCTAGTCGGTTGACACGTGCTCTCTTCACACGGCTATTTGATTCCTTGAGAGGGCAATCGTTGGTGCATTTATTCAAGGGCAATCGTTGGTTCATTCATTCCCCGTACCGCTGGCCGTCCCAAGGGGCAGACACACTCTCTCTTTTCAACGATGCGGACGGGTTGTCAGGTGAGGTGATGAGGACAAGAATCATCATGCCGACATCCAAGCCTAGCTTGAATACTGCATGGTTTATCATTTCTTGAATAATTTTAATTTTCAATATTCAAGCCTGAACACTGCGCGGTTGATTATTTCTTGAATAATTTTGATTTACAATATTCATTGCTTAATCAAATAGACAATGAATAATTTATTAGCCATTTAATTGGTACTTCTAAAATTAGTGAAATAAAGTTAAGAACAAAAAAAAGAAATAAAAAGAAGGAACTAAAGTGGGCAAGAGTTATTTATGATTTAAGCTATTTTATTGTTCCTTTTCGAATAACTTTGACACGGCTAGTAACTCTCTTTTACTCATTAATCAAATAATTTTATTTATTACTTTTTGAATAATGTTTGGCTGAATGGTAGGATCACTTTATATGAATTACCTTTTAACTTGAAAATAATCTTAGAGGTAAAAACAAAAAATATAGCTTTGAAAGTAGATGGTATATATGAATCATGATGCAATCATGGCTTGTGGTAGAGAACTCAAAACTTAATTTTATATGGTCCTTGTAGAGCTAAAACTCATGATTGTTCAAATGTATTTTAGCGATCAATGATTTTTAATGAAAGAAATAAGATAAGAATACCACTAGTTAAGGTTTAAACAAAAGATTGCTTTAATATGATAGAAAAAATTTTAAAAGCTATAATGGTATTATTGGCTAACCTAACACTAGGTGCTAGGTCATGCATTCATTCACGCCTCCCCACGTAACCAGGACTTCTCTGCGAAACGGTGGAAAGGCGAAGCGGTGGAACCTTCGTAAGAATAGAGGAAGAAAACGGAAACAAGAGAAAGCCTGCGCTTCTCTGCCCACTCGGTTAAAAAACCTTCGACCTTCTCCCTCTCCAGCACTGCGGCCTAGGGGTGTGGACAAATTGGAGACTCTAGACGATGTGCCGCTTTCGCTGCCGGCCGAGAACGAGGTACGTCCTCTTCGCTTCTCACGGCTACCAACAATTGGTATCAGAGCCACCTCGTCAGCCGTCACCGCTTACGGGCTGGTGCTCAGCAAGGGAGGGCGGAGGAATAGGCTGTAGCGGATGGTCGCCGCTGCCTGTCCCTCGCGGCGGTCGTAGGAGCTGCAGCATCAAAAAAAAAAAAAATCAAATTGATAGGGTCATCGGATCCGGATCGGCGGCCAACATCGTTTTCACTGGTCGTCGGGGATCCCCTTTGCCTTTTTCCCGATCGTCAGAGGCCAGGGACGGCCCCTTGAACGCGGCTGCATAAACATCGCGTGAAAGAGGGGCGGACGATCCCAATCTCGGGGTCACCGGACCCCAAACGGTGACTGGCATTGTCTTCGCCGGCCGTCGGAGACCTTCTTTCACCCCTTTTCCGGCCGTCGGAGGATGGATGCCTCCTCCCATCGCCGCCGCACGGGCGGCGAGCGAGAAGAAGGGCGCTGGATTTACGGATTGCATCATCCGTAAATTCGATGAAAGTTAAGCCCCTTTTCCAAAAAAAAAAAAAAAGGCAGAGGCGGTTTTGCTGATGTGACAGACACGTCAGCTATGTGATGACGTGCTTGCCTCGTAGTCCTGGCGTGGCAGCGGGTCCCTGCTGAAGTGGCTGTTTGTGTGGCAGTCCACGTGTTGAAGGTGACGTGGCACGTTGATGTGGCTATGATACTGACGTGCATGGGACCCAGTTAACATGGCAGCCTACGTGGCAATCCATGTGTCTGACCCTAGCTAACATGGCATGCCACATAGGATTTTTTTTTATTTTCTAATTTTTTGGGTTTTAAAATTACAAAAAAATCCAAAAATCATAGAAAAATCTAGAAAAATCTAGAAAATTACAGAAAAATCAGAAAAAAATCCAAAAAATCATAGAAAAATCAGGAAAAATCCAAAAATTTACAAAAAAATCAAGAAAGTTCGTAGAAAATTACAAAAAAATTAAAACAAATTCATAGAAAATTTTAAAAAATTTATTGAAAGTTTTCTAGATATGGCACAGTGGTTTATGCTTCGTGCATAAATGCTACTAATGCCTACTGGTCCCATACTATGTGTATTTTTCCTCTGAATATTTTTCTAGCTGCATAATTATTTATGCTTAGTGTGTAAATATAATTTATGCATATTTCTGCATGTTATTTTTGCTGACATAATTGTTTATGCTTAGTGTATGAAGGGTATTTATGTCATTTGTTATATATTTTTCTGCAAGTATAGTATTTTATGCTTTGTGCATAGGTAATGTGTATGCTAAATTTTATGTCTTTAGTTGACATAAAATATATGCTTAATGTAGCATATAAAGTTGTTTAAGCTTGTGTTGGCTATGTGGATTTGTTTCAAATTATGTTAGTTTTGTGGACAATAGAGATGCGTTCTTTGGAAAGGTATCGGATTCTATGTTCCATCTTATTAAATGAGTGATGATTATGAGCTTAGCAAAATTTTCGATCTCATTTATGAGTAGGAACATTTGAAATCTGATTATTTTTTTTTGATACTAATATACACTGATTATGTACCTGATGTCCAAAAATTTGCTTGACAGAACGAGTGATGGCCTCTAGATCTATAGTGGCTGACCTCAATAGAGGTGAGAAGCTAGATAGACAGAATTATGATATGTAGCATAGAAAGATCCAATATCTACTGAATGAGCTAGAAGTCTTAGAGACCCTGATATCCAGTATGACACCATCAGAACCTGGCACTTCTGCAGAGCATCGCAGTGATCAGGAAGTCTATGAAAACTGGATGAAGAAGGATCGTTGTGCATGCTTTACTGTGTTGAGTAGCATGCACAACGATCTAATTAAAGATTTTGAGGGGTTTCCGATCGCCCAGGCTATGTGGAACTAGCTCAAGATAAAGATGGACAGACTTCGATGACGGGGCTACGTGCCTTGAACCTGAGATTTATGCAGTACACCAAGGATCCTAATCATTCGATGTCCGACCACCTTCGTGTAATGAGGAATATGATTCGGGATCTGAAGAGTGCTGGGGTCGATCTCACCGACGAGCAGCAGGTCCTTGCAGTGATTCGTTCACTGCCTGATCCTCAGTGGAGTCAGATAAAGCTTTTGATGACTCATAGTGAGCACATCAAGACTTTTGAGGACATATCTCGTCACCTTGAGCTGGAGGTAGAACGTATTGAGACTTCCCACTCCTCGGCCTATGTAGCTTACTCTGGGATTTCGAGGCCCAAGAGTAAAAAGAGGGATAAAGCAGGTGACAGAAGTGCACAGGGATCCAGGGATAAGAAAGCAGCCAAACCAAAAAAAAGGCCAACGAAGGGGCAAGACAAATGTGGCAAAGATTAAGTGCTATAACTATGGAGTAAAAGGCCACTTTGCTCGTGATTGCACTGAGCGAAAGAAGGTATACTCCACAATAAGCTCTCTCAATATTTGTTCATATGCATTAGTTGCTGACACACTCATTGATTGGATTGTAGATACAGGAGCGAACAAACATATAGTGCAAGATCGAGCTAGTTTTGTGGATTTTCATCGGATTTCAGCAGACACCCAGTATATTGTTCTTAGGAATGGTCTGCGTGAGCAGGTGTTAGGAGTAGGAGCATATCGCATTAGGTTGCGTGGTGGACATGTGTTGCTCCTGCATGATGTTTTGTATGTCCCAACAATCCGGTGTAATCTATGTTCTGTTCTTGTCTTGTTGGCTCTTGGCTATACTTTTTATTTTTCTGGAGATCGGATGTCTGTGTATATGGATGGTGTGTTATCTTTTTGTGGATACTTATCGCAAGGGTTTTTTTAGACTTCATGTTGATTTGTGTGACCCTTACTCCTCGTTTGTTTGTGCTTCCATTCCTGCATGTGATGATTCTTCAATATGGCATGCTAGACTTGGCCATGTGGGCCAAGATCGGATGGCACGAATGGCTAGAGAAGGGCTATTGGGCCCTCTCAGCAAGATAAGTCTCCCTGTGTGCGAGCCTTGTCTAGCAGAAAAGGCATTAAGGAAGCCTTTTGGTAAGGCTTCTAGGGCCTCTCAACCGTTAGATGTAGTACACTCGGACATTTGTGGACCCATGAGTGTCAAGGCATGCCATGGCGCCTCTTATTTCCTCACATTTATAGATAATTATTCATGATTCGGGTATGTGTACTTGATCTCTCATCACTATGAAGTGCTGGATTGTTTTAGACGCTTTTTAACTGAGGTAAAAAATCAGAAGGAGAGGACCTTGAAAACTCTTCGGACTGATAGAGGCCGTGAGTATCTATCTGAGCATTTTCAGAGGCTCTGTGAGGAAAAAGGGATACGCATGCAGCTTACTCTTCCTGAAACGCCGCAGCAAAACGGGGTTGCAGAGCGTCGAAACAGGACCTTACTGAATATGGTTAGGTCGATGATGGCACAGGCAAATCTCCTAATTAGTTTCTGGGGTGATGCACTGTTGACTGCTGCCTACATCCTTAATCGTATACCTAGTAAAACAGTGCCCTCCACTCCATATGAGCTATGGTATGGCGCGAGACCTTATGTGGATAATTTGCGCCCATGGGGCTTAGCAGGATATGTTCACAACACCTCCCATAGGTTGAAAAAGCTGGGTACTAAGGCCAGTAAAAAGGTGTTCATCATGTACCCTGAGAGTGCTAAGGGTTATGTGATGTACGGTGAACATCCTGATGGAGGACTGACTGAAGTAGAGTCTAGAGATGTAGAATTCATAGAGAATGAATTCTCGAGCATTGATGAAATTAAAAAGGACCTGACCCTGTATGAGTTACAGGAGAACTCTCTTACTATCTCTAGCGAGGGAGGGGCATTACGACCTGTCCCAGGGATCGCCATAAATAGTGAGAGTGCTGGGCCCAGTAGGAGTGGCACACCAGATAGTGGGAGTGCATGAGCTAAGCCTAGTGGAAGCTCGCCCATGAGGGTTGATGCACCACTAGAGAGTGGTCCTCAGGGTCCAGATCCATAGTTACGAAGAAACAAACATGGAATTGTTCCACGTTGACATTTTAAGGCCGAAGGGAATGTGTTTCTCTGCACTTCGTTGGACTCAGATGAGCTAGCTTCTGTTGATGAGGTGCTCACTTCATCTGTTCATAGTGAGTAGCTAGCTATTATGGAGGATGAGATGGAGTCGATGGCCATGAACCATGTGTGGGACCTGGTGGACCTTCCGTTTGGGCGCAAATCTGTAGGAAATAAGTGGGTCCTAAAGATAAAGCGCAAGGCTGATAGGTCGATTGATAAGTACAAGGCCCGACTTGTGGCAAAGGGCTATACCCAGTTAGAGGGTGTAGATTATGAGGAGACATTTTCTCCTGTGGTGAGATTTGCCTCCATTCGCCTGATCTTAGCTGTTGTAGCCCATTTAGATTTGGAGTTACATCAGATGGATGTCAAGACAGCGTTTCTTAATGGAAGCCTGGATGAAGAGATTTATATGGATCAACCTTTGGGCTTCGTGGCTAAAGGAGAGGAGGGCAAAGTGTGCCGCCTTAGAAGATCTATATGGGGTCTCAAGCAGTCGTCTATGCGTTGGTACCTCAAGTTTCATGAAGCCATTACATCGATTGGCTTAGACATGATTGAGGAGGATCACTATGTATACATTAAGAAATCAGATGATGGGATTCTGATTTTAGCGTTGTATGTGGATAACATCCTGATAGCTGGGAGTTCTATGAGGGTGACCAATGCCACTAAAGAGTGGTTGTCCTCTGTCTTTGAGATGAAGGACATAGGTGAAGTGAATTTTGTGCTAGGAGTGAGGATCCTAAGGAATTGTTCTAAGAGGTTTCTTGGTTTATCTCAAGAAATTTATATTGAGAAAATTTTGGAACGATTTTGAATGCACCATTCGAGACCCGTTGATACCCTAATAGAGAAGGGTTGTACTTTGAGTATTGATCAGTGCCCTAAAACAAACGAGGAGAGAGAAAAGATGAACATGATTCCCTATGCAAGTGCTGTGGGAAGCCTGATGTATGCTATGTTGTGTACTCATCCTGACATTAGCTTTGCAGTAGGCTTGGTTAGCCGATACCAGAGCAATCCAGGACCTGCTCATTGGGAAGCAGTGAAAAGGATTTTTCATTACCTTCGTGGTACTACTAATCTCGCCCTATGTTATCAGGGAGGGGACTTGAGATTAAAGGGTTTTTGTGACTCTGATTGGGCTGGTGATAGAGACGAGCGTAGATCTACTTCAGGATATGTGTTCATCTTTGGAGGTGGAGTTGTCTCTTAGTGCAGTAAGAAACAAAACTGCACTGCTTTGTCCACTATGGAAGCCGAATATATTGCTTGTTCGGCTGCTGTCCAGGAGGCCGTGTGGCTGAGGAGGTTCTTGAGATGACTCGAGATATCAGTCAGTGCTCATAAGGCTATTCAGATATGTTTTGATAGCATGGCGGCATTACAGTATGCTAAAGATCCTAAATACCATAGTAGGACCAAGCATATTGATATTAGATATCACTTCATTCGGGACATGATTAGGCAAGGAGAGGTTACCCTTAGGCATATCCCTACTAGCAGGATGCTGGCTGATCCATTGACTAAGCCTATTGCTAGGGATGTGTTCCAGGCTCATGTGAGAAGTCTGAGTCTGTATTTTGTTTGACATACAGGGATTGTATGGACATCATTGTCTATGTGTTATGGTTTATGTTGAAATGAAATGTTTGTTTTCATTATTGTTATGATGAGTTCATATTGGCAGGCACATGTGTATGAATGTCACAGGCTTAGATCAGCCCACTCACACAAGTGATCACCCTGGCACTTTTGTAGTGAGCAGGATGAGACTAAAGTAACCATAGTAGATGCTTGAGTAGCGATATTATGGGGAAATGCATGTGTTGCATAGAGCATGAAGAAGCATAGGTCGCATGAGATACTGCATGCGTTGCAGATTGCATGAGTTGCAGGTTGCATAGGTTGCAAAATGATTTCATGCCATTGGCTAATATAAATAAAGTCGCCTCAGTTTGAACTGAGATGAGACTCAAAAGAGTCGGGTACGGAGAATGTGCATTGATATGTCCGCAAATCCATGCCAAGCCTGCTGTAGCCGAACTGAAAGCATATGTGTGTGCTCGGGTTAGGCATTTTTGTGATGTCTGGACCCCTGTTCGTATGGTGTTTGAGTTTGACATGACCCATTGAATGGGATCTCTACCGTAGAATCATTACGTTGCATGTGCTAAAATCGACCCAGTAGGGGGTAACGTGATACATTCCCTCTCCATCACCGTGTGAGCCCTACAACTATGGAGTGTCCTTGGACTTGAACCTATATCATGAAGTTGGAGTTTAGGATGACTTCCTTAGCCTTGTGCCCCAGGGTCATGATTGATACGGCCACATGAGATAATCCTAGGAAGTTGACTAGACAAAAGATGGATTGGTATGAGTGTTCACGGAAGATTATTCGCGACCACACCTTATGTTTGTGATCCATTGCCCGGGCAATCGTGTGCATGAGTTACATACGATTATGGACACAGATATTTGACTTAGTGTTTTTCAAGTACTGCTCAGAGTGAATCTCCTGAGGGATTGAGAGTGCTTGATCAGGTGTGATCGGATTTTCTAGGACACTGACGAAATTGGACTACCTCGCTTGTGTGCTGCGTTAGTTATACGTTAACCCAACGCAGCACTTCCACCATGTGTCACTGTGTGTGAGTTTCATTGGGTCGCACACCCCACTACACTGCATGAGGAGAGAGGTGAGTTGAGATTGTGTGTATGGTTCCTGTATGGATGAGTGGGAGATTATTGGCTGACCTGACACTAGGTTCTAGTTCATGCATCCACCCAGGCCTCCCCACGTGACCAGGGCTTCTCTGCGAAATGGTGGGAAGGCGAAGTGGTGGAACCTCTGTTCATAAGAACAGAGGAAGAGAATGGAAACAAGGGAGAGCCTGCGCTTCTCTGCCCACTCAGTTAAAAAACCTCCGACCTTCTCCCTCTTTGGCACTGCGGCCTAGGGGTGTGGACAAACCGGAGACTCTGGTAGCCTCCATCGTCCAACGATCCGCCGCTTTCGCTGCCGGTCGAGAATGAGGTACGTTCTCTTCGCTTCTCACGGCTACCAACAGGTATGATCCATCTAAAATCACCAGTGACTTAGGTCAAGATGGTGAGAAATCATATTTGATTACACTTCGATAATCCTATGTGACAATGATCCCAAATCATCCCTATCTTTAGAATTACCATCCAATCTAGTAATTCCATACCCATTCATGAGGTTAGGTATCCAAAATCACCCATAGACAATAATTTTGATTTAACATTTAGGGACCAAAATGCTTCTCATTGAAATAAAAAATGCTTGATATTATTTTCATATTCATATAATATAATTTAATTTAATATAAAGTAGACTTAGCCACATTTGAATGTAGCCAAGCCTGAATCTGTTCATCTCTTCACTCTTGAATCCACACAGTTCATAGATTCCAAAGATGAAAAGATAAAAAATTATATTATAACAATTATAATATAGTTATATATAATATAATATAATATAATATGATAATATTAAGCTTATTATGATGGGCAATCTGCACTCCTATATTTATTGGTCCCTAGTGCCGAAGCAATCTAGCTATTGATACTTTGCATCTTCACAAAGCATTCAATTTCACTAGGTCCATGTCAAAGATAATGAGGCAATCATCGCAACATTTGTGTAGGTCAATACTTATGTGCTTCTTTAAAAAGTTTGATAGAGGGAGCCTCGACCTTCTTAGGAAGAGCTGTACGAGGCAGCTCACATATTATTATAATATTATATGATAATATAATATTATAATAATTATTATACTATAATATGATAACTATATAGCAATTTAATTAAAATATAGTATAATGTTATAATGTTATACCATAATATATTATTTAAAAAATAATATTATAATTTAACCTAAACATTATAATAATAAATAATTGAAATAATGATAAATTATTATGGTATATGCAAAATATATTAGGGATAGCTATTTTATAAAGTAAAAAGAGGTTAATTAATTAAGAATAATTTTGATATTTCATGGCTAGTGATTTAGGATTCCTATGGCATACCAAATGTGGGAATCTTAGATCACTGATAATCTTTAATCATTGGCCTATACCATATCAAATATAATGATCTTAGATCATTAGTGATCTAAGATTACCATAGTGATCCTATTTAAATTATCAAATGCCCCCTAAGCATTACTGACGTGGCAAGAGCTAAGCTAGCCAACTTGATAATGACATATGGCGGGACCAAAAGATGGCATTATATAGCCGACCAAATCGCTACACATGTCCTCTCAAAGAAGAAAATCTCAATCAAAAGAAACTTTTACTAAAGTTATCCATCAATCCAGGATAAGTCAACTCAAGGGCGTTATCTAGTTTGAGGTGGACTCCACCACTCTATTCACCTTTCCAACTCATAGGCACTAACCTAAGAGACTTGTTTGTAGAAGTGATCCTGAATCACTTTCAGAGATAACCTCGATTGGCAAAGCTCTCATAAGTTCTAAACTCCAACTTGAGAGGCTTGCTTTCAAGAGTGATCTTCATGAATTGGTTGATCCCGATCAATAAAGCTTTTCAAAGTCTCAGGCTTTGACTTGAGAAACCTATTTTTAAGAGTGATCTTCAATCTCTCCCAAAGTTGACCTCAATTGGCAAAGCTTTTCTAAGTCCTAAGCTTCAACCTAAGAAACTTGCTTTCAAAAGTGTTTCTCAATCGCTGCCAGGGCCAACCTTGGTTGGCAAAACTCTCCCAAGTCCTAAACTCTAACTTGAGAGATTTGCTTCAAGAAGTGATCTTCGATCACTTGTAGGTTGACCTCGTTTTGTAAAGCACTCTCAAGTTCCAAACTCTGACTTAAGAGACTTGCCTCAAGGAGCGATCCTTAAATACTTAGAACCAACCTTAACCAGCAAAGCTTTTTCAAGTCCTAGACTTTGACCTCGAAAACTTGCTTCTAGTAGTAATCCTTAGAGATTTCTAGGGCCAACCTTGATCAGCAAAGTTTTGCCAAGTCCTAAACTTCGACATTAGAAACTTTCTTTTAGAAGTGACCTTCAATTACTCTCAAGGCTGACCTCGATCGGCAGAACTCTCTTGAGTCTTAGGCCCTGACTTGAAAGATTACAAAAAATACAAAGGTATTGAAGCCTACTGCACTAATATTTTAAGATCGACTAAGACTTCAAGATTGACCAATGCCCATGAGGGTCGTTGAGCTTAGTCTAAGTTGACCTACACTTGACGTAGACAAATCATCGTAATTAAGCAAATGAAGCCTAAAACAAACAATTATAGTCTAACCAAGCTACTTTTATTACTTAAGCAGGAACCTAAGCTTGACCCTCGAAAGTGGAGGGGCCAAGTGGCATGGCATGAGTTAAGTAAACTTACCTAATGACTTTACATGGTGGAGCCAAAAGATGGCATGATGTGGCCAACCAGATTATTACATGTGTCCTCTCAAAGAGGAAAGTCCTAATCAAAAGAGACTCTTATCAAAGCCGCTAATCAATTTGGGAAAAGTTCAGCCAAAGGCACTGATCAATTTGAGGTTGTTGACCTTACATTAATTTTGATGATCACAAAACAATTAACTAACTTACTAATGAGTTTAGTAAAGAACCATAATGAAATATAGGCATACATGATCACCAAGCTAAACAAAATTGGTTCTAAGCTCCGGAATGGGTTTATGGTTCAAAAATGAAATTACTGTAGAAGATCAAGATTCAAGAAGAATGTTTCAAGCTCAAATCAAGTGAAACCCAAATGTTTGACAAGTTATCAAATGAAGAAAGTTCAAGTCATGAGAGCTAAGGCACATGTTTTCTTCAATACAATGAGTTCTCTTGGCCTTAGAATGAATGTTCAAGTTTTGGAGCTATTAATCAACTTCTACACCAGCTACTAATACTTAAAATGAAAGTTTAAAGCCATTAGCCGACTACCTTGCAAGCCATCAAGTCAAAACTGTGCCATAGAAGGTTTAACAGTGAGTTTTTTCAAGTTAGTCGACTACTGTGGCCAGACAGTGAGTTTTTCCAAGTTAGTCGACTAACTAGTCGAGTACTATGGCCAGAACAGTGAAGTTTTTCAAGTTAGTCGACTAAGTAATCGACTACTATGGCCTGAACAGTGAAAAATTCTAGATTAGTCGACTACCATGCCGACTAACTACCTGAGAAGCATAATAACGACTAGTTCTGACATTCCAACGGTCAGAAATGGCTAGTTTAACGTTCCAATCCTTCAACAAACTATAAATGCGTATAAATGGAATGGATTAAAGAGATTTTTGGAGGGTCTTTGAAGGATTAAGAGTGGTAAAAAGAAAGAAAAATTAAGTGAAAATGAAGAGAGAATTCAACCTTCTTCATTTGAAAAGAAAGTGTGCTGCAGAGTTTCAAACTTCATTAAAGCTCATTCAAATCTCCAACCAACTATTCAAAAAGCTTCTTCAAATGCTCATAACTCCAACATTCAAAGAAGAGGAGCTCATTTAAAGGAGGAAAGCTTCAAAATCTATAAAGTATCATTATTATTTTTATTTGCTCATTGAGGAGCTGTACTTTCTGAAATTGTATTTCTTTGTATGCTGTTTAAGTTTCAACTTGGTTGAAACTTATGTAGGGTATGCCAAACCTATAACTGGTGATTTGTAAGGCTCCCTTGTGCCTGAGAAACAAGAAGCTAGCTGAGAAAGCTAGGAAAAGGCTCCCTTGTGGTTGGGAAACAAGAAGCTAGTTTGATTAGCTAGGTTTGTAATCGTTTGTGGAACGATTAGTGAAAAAAAAATTTAAGGGATTCTTGGGGAGTGGACGTAGGTGCAAGGATTGGCACCGAACCACTATAAATCTTTGTGTTTGTGTGTGTGCTTATTGTTGTTGTTGTTAATTGCTCTTCATATCAACACTTCACCTTCACCCTGATTTCATTATTTTAAAATTCTGCACATACTTGTCAAAAAATTTTCAAAGAACCCAATTCACCCCCCCCCCTCTTGGGTTGCTTAGCTGGGCAACAAATATACAAGAGAGATTCTAAAGAGATTTGGCATGGAGAATTTCAAAAAGCGCCGGTACCCCTATAAGCTCCTCATATAAACTTGACTTGAATGATAGTAGTAAAAATGTAGATTCAAAACTTTATAGAGGCATGATAGGTTCTCTTTTATATTTAACTACTAGCAGACCAGATATTTTATTTAGCGTATGCTTGTATGCTAGATTTCAAGCCAATCCTAAGGAAACACATTTAAATGTTGTAAAAAGAATTTTGAGATATTTAAATAGAACTAAAAATCTTGGTCTTTGGTATGCTAAAAAATCTTTTGTTGATTTAATTGGTCACTCTAACTTTGATCTTGCTGGTTGTAAAATTAACAGAAAATCAACTAGTGGAACTTGTCAATTTCTAGGAGTTAACTTAATCTCCTGCTTTAGTAAGAAACAAACTTCAGTAGCCCTATCTACGGCTGAGGCCGAATACATAACTGCTGGGAATTATTGTGCTCAAATCTTATGGATTAAGCAATAACTAGAGGATTATGGCATCAAACTTAAAGATATTCCCATAAAATGTGATAATACTAGTGCCATAAACTTGACCAAAAATTTAATTCAGCACTTTATGACTAAACACATTAAAATTAGACATCATTTCATTAGAGATCATGTTCAAAATAGAGATATAATTCTTGATTTTGTTAGTACTGATAGGCAAATAGCTGACATCTTCACAAAATCCCTCGATAAAAATAGATTTTATGAAATTAGAAGAGAACTTGGTATGTTTAACCCCCTGTTAAAATAAGTCAGTTAGATAGATTTATTTTTCAAATTTTTTCTGAGCATGTTTTTGATGATTAAAAATCATGATAATTAAATCCCTGAAGTTTTTGGACCCAGGCATCATTTTTCTGCAATTAGCTGACTGGGCAGTTGACTAATAGGGCGTTAGTCGGCATGGATGCCGACTAACCCCAAGAGGCGCTCGGTTTATAAGGAAAACCGAATGGCTCTTGGTCTCCCACTCTCTCATTTCTTTCCAAATTTTTTCAAACTCTTCCCCCAAGCCTAGATCCCTCAAAATCCCTCTCTCCACCCTCTCTAGATCCTCTCTTCCCTCCCGATCTAGTGCCCTAGCGTGATGGCTCCATAGGTAAAGGTCCCCCGCGTGCAGCAAGGTGAGGCATCGGAGGATGCTCGTGAGAGGGCTGCGCAAGCCCTAGCCTTGCCCTCCTCCTCCAGAGTCTCGGGGATTCAATCTTTGTCCATGAGAGCCATCTCCAACGAGCAGATAGTCGACTTTGGCTTCCTTGCATGTGAAGGGTTCACCATTAGAAAGATGCTCTAACAGAGAGGATGGACCTACATGTGCAAAACTGAGGTTGCCATCTACCCAAGTCTGGTAAGGGAGTTTTATCAAAATCTATATGTAGATTTTTCCTCTGCCTTGTCATTAGTGAAGGGTGTGAGAATAGAGCTTGACTATGCCACCATAGGGAGTGTTCTAAGGGTTCCTCTGAATGGGATTTGGTATGATTCACCTGAGGGAAGAGCATGGCAGATTGAGGTTATTCTTGGAGTTGATGATGGGGAGGGGATAGACAGAGTGCTTGCCAACTCCTTGAATGTTGAGATGAGGCTGCTTCACCACATTATCTCCCGAATCTTCATTCCTCGAGCTGGCAGCTTTCATCTTGTCACTGAGAGAGATTTGAGTCTGATGTACTACATTGTCAGTGCCATTCCATTTGATTTCACTGAGCTGATGTTGGTTGTGATGAGGGAGACTGTTAATAGAGTCAAGATTGCTCTTTCATATGGTATGCTCCTCACCCATTTCTTTAAACATTTTAGTGTAAGGCTAAGGGGTGAAAAGACAACCAAGCTACACCATTCGGATATCTATAATGAACATTTTCTTCGCCGAATGGGGTTTGTGAAGGTTGGTGGTCGATGGACCAGAGAAAGAGGTGGAGAGGATGAGGCTGATGAGGCAGCTGAGGGTTCATCATTATCGTCACATGAGGAAGCTGGACCTAGTTCTGAGCAGCATCCTGAGGAGCCCACTGCACCACAGAGGACTTCAGTTGAGCTTAGTCAGGATCAGCTGCAGTATATCGTGAGGGAGGTAACCTCTACTCTTTCCAACAGGAGCTCAGGGGACAATGGCTCTTCTACTGGTGAGTTCATGATGGTACCCTACATTTCCATAGTAAATGAGACCTTGTTCCAGATGATGATGAGATTGAAAAGGATGAAGCATTCTATGAGCATTATGAATGGAAGGCTGCTGATGCAGGAGATGAGAGATCATGGGACTGGATCTAGCCATAACTCTGAGGAGATAGCAAGGATGGCTGAAGAGATGAGACAGCTGAGAGCTCAGATCATGTCCTTTGGTGGGAGATCTGACAGATTAGAGTCATCCATTGGCATACTTCATCATCTAGTATCCAAGATTAGTGATCAGCTCTCTCCTGTTGCCTTTCAGCCACCTTTTCAGCCCTTTCAGCCACCTCCACAGCCTGATTTCACCTCAGCTTATCCCCGTTCCAAACCACCTCACGCTTCTTATCACCCCTTTGCACGAGGTCATGGTGCTGAATCTTCTTCGCAGCCTTCTTATGTATCATCCTCAGATGAGGATTAGTTTAGGTTTCTTTAGTGTGATTAGAATGTTTTAGTTTTTTTTTATATATATGATTGTATCAGGACTTAATGTATTTTGTCTTGTACCGTTGACATGGTATCAATGTTAAAATTCATCTTTGTCATAAATTCTTATGTATGAAATCTCTTTTTACTTAATGAAATATTCTCTCTTATGATGTGTAATCATGGTATCATAATATTTTCAATTCAAAAATGACCTCTCTAATTTTTAATCCAAATATTGATTGTATGAATTCTTTTACTTAAATTTATGTATCATGAAATTCCTAAAATTGAACTATCAAGGGAGAGACATACAAAATTAAGTGTATGATTCTTCACTTCCTTTTTGATTGATGATAAAAAGGGAAAGAAGAGACCAAAGAGGCTAAGTACACATTTAAAAAGGAGAAGAAAATTTTCATCATATTTCAGAAAGGTTTTCAAATTTTTCATCATGTTTCAGCAAGATTTTCAAAATATTTATCATGTTTCAGTAAGGTTTTCAAAAAGTTTCAGTATGTTTCAGTAAAGTTTCCAAAAGTTCAGTATTTTTAAAAGAGAATAATGTAAGCATATGTTTAGGGAGAGACAAATGTAACTCATTCAAATGTTTCAGCAAATTTCAACCTTTTAAGGGAAAGAAGAAAAGTGTATAAATGCATTCTTTATAATTCAAGAGGAAGTTTGACCTTTTGGAAACTTTGGGAGAAAAGAAACTTATTGTTTTCACTTAGCTTTATTTGTATTTAAAACAATTGAGCTTTCCTGAAAATCTATTCTTAAATTGAAACTTTTGGCTTTTGACACCAAAAAATCAGAGTTTCGGCACGTTATGCAGAATTTTGGCACATTCTTGGCACACATATGAAACTCTGAATTTTTAGAACCAAAAATGTCATTTCAGCTTAAAAACTCAGTCTCTTGGTATAAAACTTCTTTTCTAGCACATAACTCTTGTCTTTAGCACAAAAAATCAGACTTTTAGCACAAAACTCAACATTGTTTCACAAATTCAGCTTTTTCACATAAAATTCAGCTTTTTGGCATGAAACTCTTATTGAATCTTACCAAAAATCTGATTTCTTTGAGTTTAAACACGAAAAATGCATGTCATATTATTTTTCAAATACTTTGATACGAAATTCAAACTTTTGGTACATAATTTATAGTTTTTTAATACAAAACCTGCATATGAAACTAATTTCTGATTCCTTCCTGACATGAGCTAAACTGTCTCAACCTTGTGTTAAGTTCGATATTGCACTACTTTATCTTGTTAAATTTATTATTTTAATTGTATACTTAATGGTTTTATCATCATCAAAAAGGGAAAGATTGTTGACCTCATATTTATTTTGATGATCACAAAACAATTAAGTTACTAATGAGTTTGGTGAAGAACCATAATGAAATACAGGCATACATGAATTACTAAGCTAAACAAAATTGGTTCTAAGCTCCGTAATAGGTTTATGGTTCAAGAATGAAATTACTGTAGAAGATCAAGATTCAAGAAAAATGTTTCAAGCTCAAATCAAGTGAAACCTAGATGTTTGGCAAGTTATCAAATGAAAAAAGTTTAAGTCATGAGAGCTAAGGCACATATTTTCTTCAATACAATGATTTCTCTTGGCCTTGGAATGAATGTTCAAGTTTTGGAGCCATTAGTCAACTTCCACACTAGCTACTGATACTTAAAATAAAAGTTTGAAGCCATTAGCCGACTACCTTGCAAGTCATCAAGTCAAAACTATGCCACAGAAGGTTTGATAGTGAGTTTTTCCAAGTTAGTCGACTACTGTGGCCAGACAGTGAGTTTTTCCAAGATAGTCGACTAACTAGTCGAGTACTGTGGCCAGAACAGTGAAGTTTTTCAAGTTAGTCAACTAAGTAGTTGACTACTATGGCCTGAACAGTGAAAAATCCCAGATTAGTCGACTATCATGCCGACTAACTGCCTGGGAAGTACAATAACGACTAGTTCTGACATTTCAATGGTCAGAAATGGCTAGTTTAACATTCTAATCATTTAACAAACTATAAATACGCATAAATAGGATGGATTAGAGAGATTTTTGGAGGGTTTTTGAAGGATTAAGAGTGGTAAAAAGAGAGAAAAATCAAGTGAAAATTAAGAGAGAATTCAGCCTTTTTCATTTGAAAAGGAAGTGTGCTGCAGAGTTTCAAACTCCATTATAGCTCATTCAAGGCTCCAACCAACTACTCAAGAAGCTTCTTCAAGTACTCATAACTCCAGCATTCAAAGAAGAGGAGTTCATTTAAAGGAGGAAAGCTTCAAAATCTGTAAAGTACCATTATTATTTTTATTTGCTCAATGAGGAGCTGTACTTTCTGAAATTATATTTCCTTGTATGCTGTTTGAGTTTCAACTTGGTTGAAACTTGTGTAGGGTGTGCCAAACCCATAATTGGTGATTTATAAGGCTCTCTTGTGCCTGAGAAATAAGAAGCTAGCTTAGAAAGATAGGAAAAGGCTCCCTTGTGCTTGAAAAATAAGAAGCTAGTTGGGTTAGCTAAGTTTATAATCGTTTCTAGAATGATTAGTGGAGGAAATTTTCAATGGATTCTTGAGGAGTGGATGTAGGTGCAAGGATTGGTACCGAACCACTATAAATCTCTGTGTTTATGTGTGCGCTTATTGTTGTTGTTGTTAATTGCTCTTCCTATCAACACTTCACCTTCATCCTGATTTTATTGTTTTAAAATTCTGCACATACTTGCCAAAAAAATTTTAAATAACCCAATTCACCCCCTCCCTCTTGGGTTGCTTAGCTGGGCAACAAGTGGTATTAGAGCAGGTGCTTTTGTTCCTATTTGTCTTAACCGACAAAGAGCTAAAGATCAATGGTAGCCCAAATTGGTTCTATGTTGACTGAAGGTCAGTTCACAAATAGACCCCCTTTATTTAATGGCACAAATTATACATATTGGAATGCTAGAATGAAAATATTTATTCAAGTACTTGATTATAATCTCTGAAGCATCATAGTTAATGATCCTCACACACCCATCCTCAGAACTAATGGTCTTGATGTTCCCAAACCTGAAGCAGATTGGGATGATCATGACAAGAAAATGGCACAACTAAATGCTAAGGCCATGAATGTTTTGTATTGCTCTCTAGATGCAAATGAATTTAATCGCATATCTACTTACTTATCTGCTAAAGAAATCTAGGATAGATTAGAAATCATCCATGAAGGTACAAATCAAGTAAAAGAGTCTAAAATTAATATGCTTGTGCACAAATATGAACTGTTTAAGATGGAACAGAATAAGTTCATTATTGATATGTTTACACGATTTACTAATATTATGAATGACCTTAAAAGTCTTGAAAAATCTTACACTAACAGTGAGCTTATAAGAAAAATTCTTAGATTTTTGCTCAAGTCTTGGGAAGCCAAGATGACTACCATCCAGAAGGCAAAAGATCCCAACATCCTTCCTCTAGAAGAGCTTATGAGATCCCTGATGACCCATGAGATCCAAATCAAGCAACATCAAGATGAGGAGGAGACCAAAAAAGGAGGACCATGGCCCTGAAATGTTCTGATCAAAGTAAGGAAAGTGATGAAGCCTCTGAAGAAAGTGAAGGGGATAATGAGCTTGCACTCATCACCAGAAAATTCAAAAGATTCGTGAAAAGAAAGAAACAAGGAGTCAAGAGGAGGCCATTGTTAAAGGAAGAATTCAGAAAGAAAAGAAAAAAGAGTAGCCTTTTATATGCTATGAATGTAAGAAATTGGGACACTTCAAATCTAATTGTCCTCAACTAAAGAAAGATCCCAAGAAAGTCAAAAAGAAAGCCATGATGATAACTTGGAGTGATAGTAAAGACACAAGTTCAGATGAAGAGAAGCAAGAAATGACAAACTTATGTCTCATGACATGTGAAGAGGAGGTAAACTCTAACCTTCAAACTGAATTTACATTTAATGAGCTGCAAGATGCATTCCATGATTTACTTACTGAATTTAAAAAATTAGGTGCCAAAAACAAAGATTTAAAAATTCAAATCCAAAATCTAGTTTTGGAAAAAGAAAAGTTCTTAAATAAAAATTCTGTTTTAACTCAAGAAAACCAGTGTTTGAAAAATGAAGTCAATAAACTTAAACGTATTGTTGACAAGTTCACCTTAAGTTCTACAAAACTACAAATGATCCTTGAAAATCAAAGGACTGTTTTCAATAAAGCTGGATTATGCTAAAATCCCTTTAAGAAACAGAAGTTTTTGAAAAACAACTTTGTTCTCCCAAACAACTTACTCAAAATTACTTGTTTCAAATGTGATAAACCAGGACATAAAGCCTATGCATGTTATTCTCATGTCAACAAGAACTTTAAGAAGATTTGAGTTTCAAAAGGAACCATCCCTGCTAACCCCAAAGGACCTAAGAAAGCTTGGGTACCTAAAGACATAACTTAATTTATGGTTGCAGGTGTGTCTTGTGATCCAAAATGCAAAGAGAAGATGGTACTTAGATAGCGGGTGCTCAAGATACATGATAGGTGATGAATCTCAATTCATCACTGTGGAAGCTAAAGATGGTAGAATGGTCACCTTTGGAGACAATGCTCAAGGAAAAATCATTGGCATTGGTAAAATTGGAATCACTTCCCATACTTTCATAGATAATGTAATTCTTGTTGATGGTTTGAAACACAATTTGTTAAGTATTAGTCAACTATGTGATAAAGGTTTTAAAGTCATTTTTGAATCATCTTTTTGTATGGTTACAAATCCTGCTGTTGATAGTATAAAATTTGTTGGTCATAGGCATGGTAATATTTACATTATAGATCTAAATGAGCTAAACGACCAAAATATGGAATGCAAGTTGCCATAAACTCTAAATTCAATGAAACTGGCTGGTTATGGCATCGTAGGCTTGCTCATGTTAGCATAGATTTGCTTTCCAAATTAATCAAAAGAGATTTAATCAATGGTTTACCAAAATTAAGTTTTAAAAAAGATAAAATTTGTGATGCATGTCAACTAGGAAAACAAACAAGAGTTTCCTTTAAATCTAAAAATATGGTTTCTACTTCTAGGTCTTTGGAACTTCTGCATATGGATTTATTTGGACCAACTAGAACCATAAATCTAGGAGATAAACGTTATGGCTTTGTAATTATAAATGATTTCTCTTGTTTTACTTAGATTTTATTTTTAGCAAGCAAAGATGAAGTTTTTTCTGCATTTTTGAAGTTTTTCAGAAAAACTACAAATGAAAAAGGTCTTCAAGTTTTATCTATTCGTAGTGATCATGGAAAAGAATTTAAAAATCAAAATTTTGAAAGTTTTTGTAATGAAAAAGGAATCAACTATAATTTTTCTGCACCTAGAACCTCTTAACAAAATGGTATAGTTAAAAGAAAGAATAGGACTCTTAAATAAATGGCCCGAACCATGCTGTGTGAAAGCAATCTCACAAAATATTTTTGGGCTGAAGCAATCAATACAGCATG
Source organism: Metroxylon sagu (assembly GCA_017589505.3). Classification (NCBI taxonomy): domain Eukaryota; kingdom Viridiplantae; phylum Streptophyta; class Magnoliopsida; order Arecales; family Arecaceae; genus Metroxylon; species Metroxylon sagu. The sequence continues at coordinate 120,206 of JACVBY030000223.1, forward strand.
TTATATTTTAAACAGAGCCTTAATAAGACCCATTTTGAAAAAGACCCCCTATAAGCTTTGGAAAGGTAGAAAATCAAACATTGGGTATTTTCATATTTTTGGATGTCGATGTTTTATTTTAAACAATGGTAAATCTAATCTTGATAAATTTGATGCCAAATCTGATGAAGGAATTTTTCTTGACTACTCTACTAGCAGTAAAGCATATAAAGTTTTTAATAAGAAAACCTTAGTGGTAGAAGAATTCATTCATATTGTATTTGATGAAACTAATAATCTTTTATCAAGGAAGAAAGAAGTAACTGATGATGCAGTTTTACTTGAAAATGGAGTACAAGAGCTCACACTGAAGGAGAAAGAAGGTTCAAATGATTAAATCAATCAAGAAAATGGTATTGAAGCACTTCAACAAGCTAACCCATAAGGTACACAAGAATTGGAAAAGGAGTTGAGGTATGCTCACAATCATCCCAAAGAACTTATCATTAGTAATCCATCACAAGGGGTAAGAACTAAATCTTCATATAGAGATGCATGCAATTACTTAGCTTTTGTTTCTCAAATTGAACCAAAATATTTTGATGAAGCAAAAGATAACCCTGATTAGATAAATGCTATGCATGAAGAATTAAATCAATTTGAAAGAAATAATGTGTAAACTTTAGTTAGTAGACTCATAGATCACCCCATAATTGGAACAAAATGGGTTTTCAGAAATAAATTAGATGAGCATGGAAACATCATTAGAAATAAGGCAAGATTGGTAGCTAAAGGTTATAATCAAGAAGAAGACATTGATTTTGATGAAACCTTTGCACATGTTGCTAACTTAGAAGCCATCGGATTGTTACTTACCTTTGCATGCTTTATTAATTTTAAGTTATTTCAAATGGATGTTAAAAGTGCATTTTGAAATGGATATATTGCTGAAGAAGTTTATGTAGAACAACCATCCAGATTTAAAAATCATGAACATTCAAACCATATTTTTAAATTGAACAAAGCCTTATATGGTTTGAAACAAGCTCCCCGGGTTTGGTATGATAAATTGAGCAAGTTTTAAATTCTCAAGTCTTCCTTAATTAGTTGTCTAACTATGACAATTTCTTTTCTTCGCACCAATTGAGTAAAGAAAAGTGCAATTTGCAACTGGAAAGTTGAGAGAGGTGCAACTCATAAGCGGTGGCAATGACAACAAAGCTTAATAGGTGGTCTGGACGAGAAGTAGCTACATGGGCTGAGATGAAAGAGATGTTGCTTGGTATATTTTTACAAGTGGATTATATGCAGCAGTTATGTCTGAATTTCACAAGTTGAATCAAAAGAATAAGACTGTTACAGAGCATGAAAAACATTCTTTTTCTTTTGGCAACAAGATGTGGGATTTCTCAGTAGAAGATCAGATGGAGTGGAGAGTTTTCGAGTTTGGACAGTGGAAGAAACTTTCCACATGGCATTGCAAATTGAGGAGAAGTTAAGTCCACAAACAATGAGCAGAAATCCAGTTCTAGATTCTTAGATTATTCCACCAAGGAATCAATCATTACAAATACAATACCCAAACATTTAGATGATCAGGCCAAGAAACAGAGCATCAAATGTCATAATATGGAGGACTGGGGCTTGTTTCAAGTATGTGTCTTGAAAAAGGGTGACATTGACTGAAGCAAGAGCCTCCAGATGCAGTCGAGAAAGGAGAAGAAGACGTTCATACGACCATGTGACACCTGACAGGGACACTGGACGTCAGACATTTTTCATACTAGAGTCATGCATGCTCTGATGCAACTACCTAATTGTGACTGGTGGAGATCTAAGATCTTTAAGACACGCATGGCATGCCAAAGGAAACTTTGCAATCTCATTATTGATGGTTGCTAGATAGAAAACATTGTCTCTAGCGACTTAGTTGAAAAGCTAACTTGAGGATGGAGTGCAAAGAACATCTCTATCAGTTGGGGTGGCTTCATGGTCATGAGTGTCTCGTTGTTAAACATCAAATTTTCTTTTGTTTTCAATTGGGAATGCCTATACTGAGGGGTTATGTGCTGTAGTTTACGTCCACCCCTCACTTTTTATTGGAAAGGCTGTGGTTGTATGGTCCCCAGGTTCAACATGATGCACAAACTAACACCTGTTACTTTATCCACGGAAAATCAAATTTCGTCTCTTCAAAATAAACATAAAGCTTGTTTTGTAAAATACATTATAGGAGCACTTCGTTTAAATCAATTATAAGGCAAGATTCAATCTTTTGCTCTCTTAAAAAGAAAATTCATATTCTGTTAGTTATGAATTACTGTTTTCTTATAGAGGTGGAGCATTCTTTCTATTACGGTACATGCTCTGCTTGTGTTGTTTATGCCGAGTCTTCTCTGAAACTCTTTAAACTTTGGTGATTCAAAAGGTATTATTGGATATGTCATCTGAATCAGCTTCATCGTAGAAAGAAAGGAAAAGAAGTGTCATGCAAATTTAAGCTCTTAGTGCCTCTTTGCAGATTTAATAAAATCAATTCAACATCCTGTCGGTAAAATATGTTATTCAATGTGGTAGAAACTCAATTAGTTTTGCCTGAGGAGGAGGGTTAAATTACCAGTGACTTGGTACTTGATAGTCTGAATTTGCAACTAAATATACAAATGGAAAAATCCCCAGTTCTATATATAAAGTTGTAGCCTGCAGTAATCCCCTTCAGAGTAAACAAGCGGATGACATTTCTTGTGGCACTGATGACAAAATTTTGGGAAAAAATTCATCTAGTAACCTTTAAGTTCAACCTCCATTTATAAACCAGCTGCTGCGCCTAGAAAAGCCTTGACATGGAATGTAACAGCCAGAATGATACAATCTAACGTTAACCCAGACAGCATTTTATGAGGTGAAGGGCCAAACAAAAGCACTGCAACACAAGCACTGCATAAAACTTTTCCTACAAAAAGTTATGACGTAGAATAAGTGAAACATACCATTCTATATGACAGAAAGACCTCCCGTAAATGTGATTGATACGAAACATTTCATCTTTACAATGATTTATTTCCTCATGGAGAGCAAGAAATGGCATGGTAGCAGCTCAACATCAGTTTCCACCAAGCTCTTCTTCATCTTCGTCCCTTACCCTGGGGACTGCCCCGAAGTGCTCGACCAGAATGTCTACAACCAAGGGCACCAAGTCCTTGCAGGGCACCCCTTTCTTGTACAAATCCCCTAGATGCGAGTCGCTCCCAATTCTCCCGCCTAAGAAGACATCCACCCCTTCACACACTTTCCCTTCTGCATCCTTTGTCATGCACCCCATGAAGCCAATGTCGGCCACCTGCACCTGCCCACAGCTGTTCGGGCAACCGGTCCAATGCATTCTGATGGTCCGTCCCAGGGACACCCTCTTCTCCACCTCCTCGGTCACCTTCACAGCCCTCGCCTTTGTCTCAATGATGGCCTGCCCACAGAACTGGTTGCCTGTGCACGCCACCAATCCTTTCATCAGAAGGGAAGGCTTCGGGGAGAACTTCTTTAGCAGTGGCTCGTTAAGCAATGCCTCAACTCGCGAGTCCTTAACGTTGGGGATGATGACGTTTTGCTCAACGGTCAGGCGGAGCTCGCCGGAACCATACTCGTCTGCCAGCCGGGCGAGCTCGAACATGTCCGAGGCCTGGACCCTGCCTACTGGGATGTGAAGACCCACAAAGGAGAGCCCCGCTTGCTTCTGTGGATGGACTCCAAGATAGTCCTTCCTTTCCCATTGCTTCTGCACTAGATCCTCTTCTGATGCCCGCTCTAGCTCTTGTGTCGGCATCCTCCTCTCGACCTCAGACCTGAATACTTCTATCCCCTGGAAGATTTCAAGTTCAAATATAGACATGAATCATTGCTTTCGCTTGAGTTCATATGGACTCAGAGCCATCTGAACACAGAAGTATAATAGAGAGGAAGAACAGAACTCACCAGTTCATCAATGAGCCACATCATTCGCGTCTTCTGTCGATTCCCTCTGCTGCCGAGGTCTCTGTAAGCCTCGAGAACGGCTTTGCACACAGGAACCACGTCGTCTGCTGGGACCCAAGCATCAAGGGGCACCGCCTCTGCACATCTCTTGGGGCTAAAGAAGCCACCCACCAGCAGATTGAAACCAAATCTTCCATTCTTCATGGCGGGCATGTAGGCTAGATCATTGATGTGAGGATGCTCGTAAAGATCGTGAGAACCAACAACACAAACATTCCATTTCCTTGGCCTGGTCAGAAGTAAACAATGATTTAGCCACCAATTAATCTTAACCTCCTAAAGCGCAGAAGGCACGAGCAAGTGTTCATAGCTGTTGTCTTCGGTAGCAATACCGCTCAGTTAATTTAACAAGAATAGTTGAAGAATAGAAGAAGGTTACGGCGCGAATGAGCGGACTACTCACAGGTTGGTGACTGCGGGGTTGCCGCGGGAGTTGGCAGTGACTAAGGCGGAGAGGAGGTTGGTGAAGGGACGGGTGTCGATGATCTCGTGGGGATCGATGCCGGCGAGGGGGTTGCCGACGGGGTTGCGGGCGTTGTCCATGCCGCTCTGGAGGCTGGTGAGGCCCACTGCGGCGAGGCCCTCCATGATGGCGGGGACGTCCGGGAGCTGGACGCCGCGGATTTGCCAGTTCTGCCGGGTGGTCACGTCGGCGCAGCCCTCTGGGCCGTATCCTGCCACCACGCCCGCCAGGAACCGCGCCTGCTCGCTCGTCGCCACCCCGTTGGGCAGCTTCAGCCGCATCATGAACCTTCCATCTGCCAACCCAAGTCACCTTCAATTTTTCAGATAGCATTTCGTGTAGTAATTTTAGGACATCAAATATTAATAAAATAAAATTTTATTATCTATACGTTTTCATCATAATTTATAAAGATTTGAAAGCACACGTTGCTTCTCCTTAAGTGATGTTTTGATGGAAAATCAAATTCCAAATATGAGGAGAGAAAAAGGATCTCATCTGTTTATAATGAAACCCTAATAAATCTTCCTGATCATAAATTACTATTGGACTTCAAACTCACACAAATTGCTAATCAACCATATCACTTAATAAAGGTATGCTCAAGCCCAAACCAAATGGATCACATTTTAATCAATAGTGGGCTCATTCGATCTATATCATTGGACCAAATTGTTTAACCAATTTTATAAAATTAAAATCACAACAATTTATAATAGCCCACATATGAAAAAATTCCAATATTCTTCTACTTAGGTAATATTAATTATAGTTGATCAAGTTTTAAAAATAATTATTTGTTTAAAAAAGACACTTAGTATGAACAGTTAAATTTAATGTGGCCATAAATTTTGAAAACATTTAGTCCTCTGATACAATGCCTCAAAAAGCAATTCGGTTCTGTGAAAGCTACCAATACTAAATCATGACGGTCGTTATACCTCTTATTGACATAGGACCAATCTATGGTTACAAATGCTAATAACTTTCATTAATAAGGATCATGATACAGTAGTGTGATAAGAAAATAACACGCCAACTGTGATTCTGTGAGTGCTATTCTTACTGTCGATTTACCAAATAATTTCTCATAAAACTTTATGCTTCAACTAAAGCTAGAAAAATCTCATATGACATCTGTAATATGCCTACCATGTCTCTAAGATAATCTCTTGAGGTTTTCTTTATGGTGTCACCAAGAAACATACATGACTAACATTCAAGATTAACACCATGTCTTAAATTTTTAAAACCATGGCATATCATATATCAATAATGTGCGCATATAAATAAAAGCAATATGCTATCAATAAAACAATAATGATCATCATATATCAAATAAATGTACTCAAAAAATAAAATGGGTTTTATGATAACATATGCAACAAGTCAACTTGTGAGAGTTCAATAAATATAATCCACTCGTACTAACCAAGTATATCAAAAAATCTTAAAACATCCATATCATTAACATGTTTCATACCTGAATAGGTCAGTCAATTGATCAACAAGTTAGTAACCATGCCTTTTGTACCAACGTACATAATAATAACGTCTCTTTTCATTATTAATTTTCTGACTATGAAATATTTCATCTCTATATATTTAGGTCTACTAGTATTTTATTATTCTGTAAAAAGAACACAACATAATTGTTATCGTAATAAACTTATAGTGGTCTAGAGATAGAATAAATAATAGTAAGCACCAAAATCAAATTTCTTAGCCATATAGCTAGTGTTGTAGCTCCATAGCATGTAACTAATATAACTTGCGTAATATAAGAAGCCATAAGTGTTTCTCAACACTTACCAAATATGGCTCTTCTAGCTAAAATAAATATATAGCCTATAATGGATTTTGTATCAACAAAATAACAACAAAGTCTAAAACTAAAACTAAGTAATCAATTACTCAGGATTATCCATCTTTCTGCAGACTAGCATTAAATCTTTTATTCTTATCAAGTACCTTATCACTATCTTCATAGCTTTTCAATGTTCAAATCAATATTTGACAAATATTTGCCAAGAATATATGCTGCATAAGCAATGTCTATTGCAGAATTGTATATACAATAAACTATCAATTGCATTAATGTAAGGTACATTTTTCATAAACTTTCTTTCAAAATCATTTTTGGTTATTAGTTCAAACTGAATTTATCATCTTTCACAAAAGGTGCATCCCCTAACCTACGATTCTGTATATTAAACCTACTAAGCACACAATAAATGTAGGTTTTTGAGAGAATCGTAACACACTGTAAAATCTATCCCTATCGATCTCAATTCCAAGAATAAAAATTAAGACACTAAGATCTTTTATATTAAAAGTCTTGGACAACAACTGTTTAATCTTATGTAGCAAGCCAAAATCACTGCTTGTCATCAATATAAAATAAAAGGAAGATGAATCTACTCCCACTTATCTAGTAGTATGAGAACTGATCAACCTTATTGTCCAAGATTACCATTCAAAAGTTATTTTATATATATCTGATGAAACTCTAAATCAAAAGAAGCTATTAATATAATAATGATCCTACAAGAAGAATAGGTAAGAAAGCCTTATTTACATTATCTGAAGTTACAGATTTCCTATGTCTAATAGATCATCTTTATTATTGCCTCTGCAATATTATTTTTCGAATGAGGGATTTCAACAGAAGTAGGATCATGGCTAAAATGTTTAGTATTATGTTGTCCATGATTTACTATCTTTTATAGGTGTAGGCATAATACCTTCATACAATAAAGGCAAAGGAATCATAACATATCAATTACGTTCTCTTATCAACAAACTAATGACTTTCAAATAAGTGATATTAAGCTCAAAAAAAAAAAAAAAAAAAAAAGCTATCATGGACATCACACTATTAATGCCATATGTAGGACAATAAAATCTTCATTCTTTAGAATGTTCTGAATATCTAATAAAACAATAATGTGTAGTCCTATGGTTAGTTTTTTCTTAAAAAAATCATAAATCCTACCTTTCAGGATAATCTTGAATACAAAATGGTTCAAGCTAGGTTTTCTTTTTTTTTAGAACTCAAAAGAGGCTTTGAAAATAGATTTGCTAAACACTCTATTGAGCATGCTCGAAGCAGTCTTAATAGCCTCACCCCAAAAACAAACTCAGAAAAGTTAAACTTAATTATCATATACCTTATTATATCCATAAGGGTGCAATTATACTCTTTAATTACACCATTATAATCAAGACTACCAAACATGGTGTACTGGGCCACAATCTCATTTTCTTATAGTATTTAGCAAACTGTCTCATGTGCTACCCTATTGCATCATGTCTACCATAATACTTACTATTTTGATAAGACCTCATAATTTTGATGACCTTTTCTAATTGTTTTTAAACCTCAATTTTAAAGATGTTCATATTTCTTTTTGACCAGATAGAAATAATCATGTAGAAAGAAGTTATTAATAAAAGAACAAAGATCCACTAAATTAATGTGCATAATCTCAGGAAGATTCGAACTATGAGTTGTACCCTAATTCATAGGCTTAATTGGCATGCCCCTAGTACAATCAATACAAGTCTCCATTTCTTCAAAACATAAAAGAGAGTAAAATTATCATTATTTGTAAATTTTCTAACTCTCTCACTCAAAGTGTGACCTAAACTTTAATGCTACACGATTGAAGACTTTTTTTTAACTAGAGGTCTTTTAGCTATAACCTTTTCTACATTAGAATAAGTATAAATTCATTATTGAGAGTCAATGATAGTTTATACAAACTATCAAATAAAAAAAAATTCAGCAATTTATAAATTCAAAACAAAATCAATCTTTTTATCTCTAATATGAAAAAAATATCCTTGTTTCTCCAAATTAGAAATTAAAATTAAATTCTCCTTAAAGGACAATATGAAACAAGCTAAAAGTTAAACTTTAAATTCAAACTAACAGTCTTTATAAATTTAACCTTAATTTCAATATTATTATTAATTCTCATCTTTATCTAAAGCATTATAGGCATCTTTGATTTGGTTTAAACCCAATAAACAAGTGAGGGCATAGTGAATCATAAATTTATGAGATTTTTCAATCTCATATTTATTAGGTACTTAATGTCTTCATCCTACAATTGTCAAGAAAACTTTAGCACTACTAATTTCAATTAATCCACTCATAAGATGTTTAAAATACATCTCTTTTTTTTTTTTTTTATGTATGTAGGCTTAAATGATATAACCTTTCCCACTTAACACAAAATCCTTTTACATAATAATGCTTTCATTAGTAGGCTGATGAGGCTTGCTCTCACATAGAATTAGATCAATATCATCCATCTTCAAGGCAAACTTTATACAGTCTCTTTCCATCTCTAATAGTTAAGAGTCAAAATTTTAATTATGATATGGTTAGCATTCACATTAAAGGAGACTATTCAAGATAAAGAATGCAATATATATCAATATATGGGCAAAATAGTCTAAATATCTTATGACTATATCTATCTACATATATTTCGAAACCATTTCATTTTTTTTATTTTTTTCATCTTTGGGATTCGTAAAAGGATCTAAGAATGAAGGTAACCAGATTTAAACTTAACTACATTCGAATATAACCAAATCTACATCTTATTATAATTATATTTTAATTTTTATAACTATTAGTAATCTCACCTTCCAGTCAATTCACCCGCCATTGGAAGATCTTATTTTGTCTTGATTGAATATAGCTCTCATCTTTCGATCGAGTTATTCTAGGATTTAGTTACCATACGTTTTTTATCATATTTTGAAAAATAAGTCTCAATCCTATTCATTCAAGTCCACTATACAATGTCCTTATGCCTTTATATAATACTCATGTATCTTTGAAATTGCCATTATTTATTGTATCATTTACAAACAATAAAAGCAACATAAAATTTATCATCGGCCTATCCTTTATAAGTTTCTACTTTTTTAATTGCAATAATCTATAATATATTTGCATTCCAATTATTTTCAACCAATATATTTTTTTTGGATTGTTGGTAACGTAAGCTCTTTATGGAAAGGCCGGAATTGTGAATTTATGATGCGCACCACCAGCACTGCGAACTTCAAAGTAATGGCGGAAGGGTAATGACTTTTGCCAACATCCAAGAGGCAAGAAGGTCGCAAAAGTTATTTGACCCTTCGGGAAGGGGAACGTTGGTGCTCAAAACAAATAGGACGGAGACACCTGGCGGCCTGACTTGTCTTCCGACCTTCTGGTGGAACCACTTGACCCTTTTTGTCAGGACGGGGAACATAATTAACAGCAAAATGGTCAGCAGATTCTTATATTTTATGACTAATGCTAAAGTAATAAATAACACTGGCAAATTCTTGTGTATGGGGTTCAACTCATCTCGTTCCTCTGTTTAACAGCTAGATCTTCAAAAGACCAGAACTAGATAATTATAATGCAGGTGGTGCATTTCTATCAGAGGGACTCATCATTTAATATTAAATCCCTACACCCTTTCAATTACTCGGACAATAACTCTGCTTAATTCTGGATCTTTCTTTGGATAAAAAAACAGATTCAGTTTTGGAGTTCTTCTTTCAAAAATTCAAGAAAAATAATAATTCTCATGGACGAATATAATTAACAGCAAAAAGGTCAGCAGATTCTTATATTTTATGATTAATGCTAAACTAATAAATAACACTGGCAAATTCTTGCGAATTGGGTTCAAGTCATCACGTTCCTCTGTTTAACAACTAGATCTTCAAAAGACCAGAACTAGATAATTATAATGCAGGTGGTGCATTTCTACCAGAGAGACTCATCATTTAATATTAAATCCCTACACCCTTTCAATTACTCGGACAATAACTCTGCTTAATTCTGGATCTTTCTTTGGATAAAAAAACAGTTTCAGTTTTCGAGTTACTCTTTCAAAAATTCAAGAAAAATAATAATTCTCATGGAACTGAAAATGTATTTCAAAAGTAAATGCTATGCATTTCTTAAAGAACAGTTTTTTTAATGCTATGCCGAAGCACACAGTTACAGATGTTATTTAATTATAGAAAAAAGAAAGGAATAAAAGGAAGTGGGACAAATTGAACAGAGAAAATAATAGCTTTCCGTCATATCCGCCTATTAACATTTTTTTTTAATTCCTACTCATGTAACAAAATTAACCCGCTTGCCAAGGAATAATTTACTTTGACTAGAATAAAGTTATCCATGAAAATCTAACAATAAAATAGTGCGTTATTCTGTCTCTCAATTGGAGTCATCCGCAACCTGTTCAAAACGAGATCTAAAAGACTAAAACCCGTCCTTTAGTTCGCATGGAGAAGGAAAGCTGTTATCTAGTGCAAGCCTGCATGCATCAGTCCAATATTTTACTTGGACGATTCTTTTTCCATATGAAGTGCGCATAAAAGAAAACAAAAAAGGATGAGAGAGAGAGAGGGGGGGGGGAGGGAGGAGGGAGTACACTGGTGCTTGCGGCGGTGGAAGAGGCCGAGCCATTTGAGGCGGACGTCGATGTCGTCCTTGGAGAGCTTGGACTTCTCGATGCCGTCGAGAGGGGTGGCGGCCAGCTCGCGGATGCCGTCCTCCAGCACCAGCGTCATCGGCTCCTTCTCCAGCTTAATCTTCTCCTGAGGATTTATACCCGACCGGTACTTCTCCTTCAGCACCCAGTAACCCCCCTCCTTCTCCTCCACCCTCGGCTCTAGCCTCTCCGCCTCCACCCCTTTCTCCGCCCCCGCCGTCTCCGTCGTCGTCGCCGCCGCCCTCGCCCAACCCCTCGCCGGCCACCGCCGCCGCCGGGACAGCACCGGCGGGGCCAGGAACTGCTGCAAAGATGTAGACGACGCCATTCTTGGTGGTGGTGGTATCGACTCTCGTGGCTTGGCGTCCGGCCATGAGGAAGGCTGTGTGGCCCCTTTTTAGTAGTGGAAGAGAGATGAAGAGCAAGGGCGGTGAGAACCGGAGATTGGCCTCTTGGATGCTCCAAGAGCCAACGTCACCTTTTTATTGTCTCCATCAAATTACAAAGATGCCCTCGTTTTTTATTTCTTTATTTTTGGGGCTAACATAAATGCGAGCATGCCTTCGTTTGTTATTTGCTAAGGTGTTAACGTTTCCGTAACGCTGTTATGTGATATTGTCAGAACCTTCATCGACCGCTAAAATTATTGTCAGGATTAATGTTATTATGAAAATAAAAATTATAATTTATTATTATAATAGAGAAAATGATTGATGTAATAAACAATTAATGGTATTATTGTTCATATTACTTCTAATGAATAAGAAATTGTGTGATTTAAAAATATTATTTTATTCAATAAGCCCTACAACTTTTAAATAACATATATTTATATTTTTTAGCATTTAATTATTAATATATAAAAAAAGTTATATTTAGATATGTTCGGATACAATCAAGTCTTATATTTAATAATTATTCTTTCTATCTTTTGATTTATATGGATTCTCAGATTATCTTATCTTTTTTATCTTTAAGGTTTGTTATTTGTATGGAACCCAAAATAAAATGGATGATCAGATTCATATGTGACTACAATTGAATGTAATCATGATCAACTCTCTTTTTTTTATATATAATTTAACATATTCTTCATAAAAATATACTAAGCAGTATTATTGTCATAACTGGTTTGAAATAAATGTTACAATACTTGATCCATTTGATTCTTTTAACTAGCTTCAATCTATTGCAAATTACGTTTGGTTACTTGTTTAAAAAAATTATGATGTTCAACTTTAAATTTTTAATCTATTTAATGTATAGAATTGGTTTGATTTATATTGTACCTCGCCTGATCTGCATCTGATTCGGCCTAATTCGATTATGCCCATCTTTAGTTCGATGAAACATTTCTTTCAAGTTAAAAGCTCTAATCAAATTCTCAATAAGATCAAGTGAGAAATTCTCTACTTATGAGCGAGACAGGGACCGCCGCTAGCATTTTGTGGGGACTTGCTAATTAGCCGGACCTACGTGTCAGTAATTGGCTGGTTCCATTCATGGGAAGGCAGAACGAACGGTATTTGGTGACTACGAGATTAACGGACATTCCACTCCGTTATGTCTTTGGAGGGCGAAAAGGAGAGAGGTTGGTATGCATATAATGGCTCCCGGGAGCTTCCAAAAGCCATCAAATAATGCGGCGCTATTCGTTTGACAAGTTTTCTTTTCACACGGCTATTTGATTCCTTGAGAGGGCAATCGTTGGTTCATTTATTCTCCATATCGCTGGCCGTCCAAGGGCAGACATCCAAGCCTAGCTTGAATACTGCAATCATTTCTTGAATAATTTTAATTTTCAATATTCAAGCCTGAAGACTACATGGTTGATTATTTTTTTGAATAATTTTAATTTTCAATGTTTATTGCTTAATCAAATAGGCAATGAATAATTTATTGGCCATTTAATTGGTACTCCGATAATTAGTGAAATAAAGTCAAGAACTAAAAGAAGGAATAAAAAGAAGGAACTAAAGTGGGAGAGAGTTGAGAGTTGTTGATGATTTAAGATATTTTATCATCTCTTTTTGAATAACTTTGACAGTAACTCTTTTTTACTCATTAATCAAATAATTTTATTCATCACTTTTTGAATAATGTTTGGATCACTTTATATGAATTACCTTTTAACTTAAAAACAATCTTAGAGGTAAAAACAAAAGGTATAGCTTTGAAAGTAGATAGATATGTATGGATCATGACGCAATCACGACTTGTGATAGAAAACTCAAAACTTAGTCGAATATGGTCCTTGTAGAGCTAAAACTCATGATTGTTCAAATGTACTTTAGTGGTCAATGATTTTTAATGAAAGAAATATGATAAGAATACCACTAGTTAAGGTTTAAACAAAAGATTGTTTTGATATGATAGAAAAATTTTTAAAAGCTATAATGGTATGATCCATCTAAAATCACCAATGATCTAGGTCAAGATGGTAAGATAATCATATTTGATTGCACTTCGATAATTCTATGTGACAATGATCCCAAATCATCCCTATCTTTAGAATTACCATCCAATCTAGTAATCACATACCCATTCAGGAGGTTAGGTATCCAAAATCACCTACAAACAATAATTTTGATTTAACATTTAGGGACCAAAATGCTCCTCAGTGAAATAAAAAATGCTTAATATTATTTTCATATTAATATAATATAATTTAATATGAAATAGACTTAGCTACATTCGAATGTAGCCAAGCCTAAATCTGTTCACCTCCCCACTCTTAAATCCATATAGTTTATATATTCCAAAGATAAAAAAGATAAAAAATTATATTATAACAATTATAATGTAGTTATATATTATATTATATTATATTATTAAGCTTATTATGATGGGCAATCTGCACTCCCATGGGGGTAAGGCCATATTCATTGGTCCCTGGTGCCGAAGCAATCTAGCTGTTGATACTTCGCATCTTCACAAAGCGTTCAATTTCACTAGGTCCATGTTAAAGGTAATGAGGCAATCATCACAACATTTGTGTACGGCAATACTTATGTGCTTCTTTAAAAAGTTTGATAGAGGGAGCTTCGACCTTCTTAGGAAGAGCTGTACGAGGCAGCTCACATATTATTGTAATATTATATGATAATATAATATTATATAATTATTATACTATAATATTATAACTATATAGCAATTTAATTGAAATATAGTATAATGTTATAATGTTATACCATAATATAATATTTAAAAAATAATATTATAATTTAATCTAAACATTATAATAATAAATAATATGAAATAATGATAAATTATTATGGTACATGCAAAATATATTAGGGATAGCTATTTTATAAAGTAAAAAGAGGTTAATTAATTAAGAATAATTTTGATATTTCATGGCCAGTGATTTAGGATTCCTATGGCATACCAAATATGGTGATCTTAGATCACTAATAATCTCTAATCACTGGCCTATACCATATCAAATATAGTGATCTTAGATCATCAGTGATCTAAGATCACCATGGTGATCCTATTTCAATTATCAAATGCCCCCTAAGCATTACTGACGTGGCAAGAGCTAAGTTAGCCAACTTGATGATGACATATGGCGGGACCAAAAGGTGGCATTATATAGTTAACCAAATCGCTACACATGTCCTCTCAAAGAAAAAAATCTCGATCAGAAGAAACTTTTACCAAAGTTATCCATCAATCCAGGATAAGTCAACTCAAGGGCGTTATCTAGTTTGAGGTGGACTCCACCACCCTATTCACCTTTCCAACTCATAGGCACTAACCTAAGAGACTTGTTTCTAGAAGTGATCCTGAATCACTTTCAGAGATAACCTCGATCGGCAAAGCTCTCATAAGTTCTAAACTCATACTTGAGAAGCTTGCTTTCAAGAGTGATCTTCATGAATTGGTTGATCTAGATCAATAAAGCTTTTCAAAGTCTCGGGCCTTGACTTAAGAGACCTATTTTCAAGAGTGATCTTCAATCCCTCCCAAAGTCAACCTTAATCAGCAAAGCTTTTCTAAGTCCTAAGCTCCAACCTAAGAAACTTGCTTTCAAAAGTGTTTCTCAGTCGCTCCCAGGGCCAATCTTGATTAGCAAAGCTCTCCCAAGTCCTAAGCTCTAACTTGAGAGATTTGCTTCAAGAAGTGATCTTCGATCACTTGTAGGTTGACCTCAATCTGTAAAGCGCTCTCAAGTTCCAAACTCTAACTTGAGAGACTTGCCTCAAAGAGTGATCCTTAAACACTTAGAACCAACCTTAATCAGCAAAACTATTTCAAGTCCTAGACTTTGACCTTGAAAACTTGCTTCTAGTAGTAATCCTCAAGGATTCCCAGGGCCAACCTTGATCAGCAAAGTTTTGCCAAGTCCTAAACTTCGACACTAAAAACTTGCTTCTAGAAGTGACCTTCAATAACTCTCAAGACCGACCTCAATTGGCAGAGCTCTCTTGAGTCTTAGGCCCTAACTTGAAAGATTACAAAAAATACAAGGGTATTGAAGCCTACTGCATTAATATCTTAAAATCAACCAAGACTTCAAGATTAACCAATGCCCATGAGGGTCATTGAGCTTAGTCTAAGTTGACCTACACTTGATGTAGACAAATCTTCGTAATTAAACAAACAAAGCCTAAAACAAACAATTACAGTCTAACCAAGCTACTTTTATAACTTAAGCAGGAACTTAAGCTTGACCCTCGAAAGTGGAGGGGCCAAGTGACATGGTATGAGTTGAGTTAACTTACCTAATGACTTTATATGGTGGAGCCAAAAGATGGCATGATATGGCCAACCAGATTGTTACATTGTGTCCTCTCAAAGAGGAAAGTCCCAATCAAAAGAGACTCTTATCAAAGCTGCCAATCAATTTGGGAAAAGTTTAGCCAAAGGCGCTGATCAATTTGAGGTAGATTCCATTGTTCTATTGGTAAGAGATTTTGTAGTCTAATTCAGGAAAAACCCCATTGTAGCTGTCATCCTATTTGAAAATTCAGCTCATTCGAGCCATCCACCAATGAATAGCTCAATCCAAGTGAGACTCTTTCAAATGCTGATAAAAATAGCCCTAAAGTCTCAGGTACACAAACTTGAGTTCTAAGCTTAAGCGCAAAAGCCCTAAAAAGCTAACCAAAGAATCACTAGATCTTCCTTTTTCACTTCTTAGGCTAACTTAAGTATTAAAGAGCCTCAATAAAGAAAATTTTTGGATGTCATCTACTCTTCCTTTGTAGAAGCGTGCATACAAATTAGCTGAAGAAATGCTCTACTGTTCGAACTATAATTTGTTTCGTTAGTTAGCATTCTGGTGCCAGCTTCAAATGTCAATTATTACAATATATTTTTATGGTGCATGTAAGTGACATGGATATATATGAAGTTATTTGAGTTAAGCCTAGTGTGTCATGCAAAAGAAGTCCATGATTGTGTACCATATATTCATCAAGGTAACACAACTAGCCTTTTTGGACAAGGTCTACAATGTTACAAATAATATTAGAGTAAATTCTAACAATGATAGCACAAGGTTTTAGGATTAATCATGAGCCCAACATGATATTTCTATCCTTGATTGTGAGACTTAAATAAGAGTATGCAAGCCCACATGCAAACACCATTCTAGGTGAAGTCCTCATCTTTGCAATGCTTGCATAAGACAATAGTCTTTGGGCCATAACACAATTGGTTTTGCATTTCATGCATGGCAAGTATCTCATTTGCAGGTATGCATCGGCTCATATTATATTTGTATATCTAATTAAGTAAAATAATTCTTTACATTCATCATAGGCTAGGAATATGAAACTAATACAATTCAAAATTGATCATTTTAAGATAAATAAATAATATGAATATCTTTGCAAATATGTAAAGAAAATGTTATATTTTTAAATAGCAACCTAACGCATGCCATGCATGTTTAGGGGAAAAAATAAATATAAAATTAAAATTAAAATTTATATAAATCATAAAGAGAGGGCTAGATCTCTCAAATTTTTTTCTATCCTTTAATAGGAAGGGATTAGAAATTTAGATTAATTTGGGATTGTATCCAACAGGAAACAAGGGAATCAAGACTCACCTCCTTAAAAAAAAAAAAAAAAAAGGGAGTAGGGTTCAATATTTGTTCTTTCCTTTCTTAAAAAGATAGATTTTTTTTTCTTTTTTAAATATTAAGGATTATCTAAATAGAAATGACCCTAGGAAAAATGAAATGATGTATTCAATTAAAAATGGTAAATAGATCGCATGTAGTTAAATCAAATCTTGTCAAACTCCATGCTATAAAATCATTATTCATCAATTGATAGCAACGTTATTCATAGTTATATTTTTTAGTTTAAATCAATGGAGTATTTCTACAAGAATAAGATTTTCATAACAAAATAGAATTAAAGTTTAGATAGGAGGACAATGGAGAAAGGCATCTTGAGGGGCTAGCGAGATCAGCTCTCGCTTGGGACGAGGGCCGCTAAGATCGTCTTCAACGTGCATGTGGTGCCCATTGGCTGAGGAGGTGAAACTGTTGCCCAGCTATGCAACCCAAGAGGGGAGGTGAATTGGGTTCTTTTAAAAATTTTAACAAGAATGTGCAATATTTGCAAAACAATAAACTCATATGAGAGTGAAGTGTCAAAATACAAGATCAATAGTAGGCACACACACACAAATTCAAAAATGTATAATGGTTCGATGCTAACCCTTGCACCTACGTTCACTCCCCAAGAACTCCTTGAAAATTTTCTCCACTAATCGTTTTCCAATGATTACAACCTAACTTATACAGCTAACTTCTTGTTTCCAGGCATAAGGGAGCCTTTATAAACCACCAATTAAGGGTTTGGCATACCCTACATAAGTTTCAACCAAGTTGAAACTTAACAGGATACAAGATGAAATAAATTCAGCAAGTACAGCTCCTTAATGAGCAAATAAAGGCAATAAAGAACACTTTACAGATTTAAAGCTTTTCTCCTTTGAATGAGCTTCATTTTTTTGAATGCTTGAGTTAAGAGCACTTGATGAAGCTTCTGAAGTGGTTGGTGAGAGCTTGGAATAGGCTTCAATGAATTTTCAAACTTCAGCAATAAGAACTTTTCAAAACTGGAACAGGCTGAAAACTCTCTCGATTTAACTTGATAAATCTCACTTTTTCTTACTTGTAATCCTTAAAAAATCCACTTAATCTCTTAATAATCCATCCTATAATCTTGTATTTATAGTTTGTTGAAGCATTGGACCGTTGTAGTAGCCGTTTTCGACCGTTGGAATATCAGAACTAGCCGTTGCTGAAGTTCTCAGGGTGTTAGTCAGCTCCAGAACCGACTAACACAGGTAAATTCACTGTGTTTGCCACAGTAGTCGATTTTAGAGCCGACTAACTTGTGGAAGTCCACTGTATGGTTACAGTAGTCGGCTCTAGAGCCGACTAACCAATGAATTTTCTCTTTAAGATCTTCTGTGGCATATTTTTGACTTGATAGCTTGCATGCGGGTCAGCTAATGGCTTCAATCTTCCGTTCCAAGTTCCAGTAGCTGCCGTGGGAGTTGACTAACTTCTCCAAAACTTGAAAAATTATTCCACAAATAAGAAAACTCATTGTACCCAGGAGAATAAGTACCATAGCTTTCAAAACTTGGACTTTCTTCATTTGAAAACTTTGCCAAACATCTGAGTTTCACTTAATTTGAGCTTGAATCATCCTTCTCAGATCTTGGAGCTCTCTCTCTTTAACGATAGACTCATTTTGAAGCTTGGAATCCATTTATATGTTCTTGGTGACTCTTATATCCCTACATGTCATTGTGATTCTTCACCAAAATCATTAGTAACCTACTTAATTATTTTGTGATCATCAAAATCAATGCGAGGTCAATAAAAACCAACCATGTGAGAAGAATTTAACAAAGTAAGGGAGGCAAAGGGCTTGATAAATAGTCCCTCCTCCACTTTAACAAGAACTTCTTACAATATATAGCGGACGGATAAATATGTCTATTAATAGAATAAACATAAAGAGTGAATGAATAAATGCGTACGCTGATAGAATAAGTGTATATAATGGATAGATCAGTATATATATTGAGAATATAATTATGTATAATAAACGAATAAGTATATACACTAATAAGATAAATATGTGCTAAGTGTATACATTGGATAGATAAATCATGTACAGAAAATCTAAAAGTTATAGTCTCATCTTTTTAAGGATCACTTATTAAATACTTCATTTTATTGGGTAGGTTCTTGTAATGGATTGAATACTTTGGTAGTAATATTTGCGCACACATTTGATAGGTGCAATTGGTCATGTTGTTGTCGCCTTATTTATGTTCGCCTGTATGGTCACCAAGCATTCCCCACCAGCAATAAAGGCTCAATGTGGGCAAGGTGGTGAAGGAAACCCATACTTTGTACCTTTTGACTTCTTTTGGCCGTTTCTTTGTCAAAAGGAAAAACGATCTGAGCTCCTGAAGCTGCACAAGTCTGTACCTTACTGTGTTGACACTATACTGCTTTTGGAGTATAATGAGTTGGGAGTGTGCTCATATTACCTTGGTCCGTGTTGGGGCGTGGCTAAGCTCAGAGTTTTGGGAAGGCCTCCCAAAGAGGAAGTGAAGTATCAATAATAAAAATATAGGAAAACAAAGGCGAACTTGTAACCGGTAGGACATACTTGGGCCATGGCTTATGGATACTAGGGTGAAATTTACCATGATAACACCTACTCATGAGCTAGCTGATACATATTAAATGAGCAACAATAAAGGTTTCTTTGTTTCTTCTGTCAAGTCAACAAAGTGTCACCATGGCACATGTTGAGCCCTAAGGAATGTGCCTATCACAAATTTATTAGTATCTCGGACCACTCCTCTGCGGTCATTCCACGAGATGGTCGCCCGTGGATCTCTAGCGTGCGCAGAAGTCTTTACCTGGAGTTCATGTAACCACAGCCATTACATATGTTGACCGTTTTTACGTTAAAAAAAAATTAAAAAATTAAAATGGATGAGGACTTCAAGATTCCAAATAATTTAACTTTTTAACATTTTTATTTTGTATGACATAAAGATAATGGCCATTGGGCCTTTAAAGTCATAAAGGGCTAAGTCGTTGAAGATTATCTATACTGAATTTATAAATAAACTTAAAGATTCAGACTTATGGGCAATCAAAATCTGAATTCTGAGATCAAGGAAGAAAGTATGTCTTAAAAGTGAGAAAAAGAGCTCTCTTATCTTATATTTTTTTTTCTTTATTATATTGTTATTTCTAACTTTATCTTTGGGCATATGAAGGAGTCGTTGGATTACACCTTCATGTGATTGTGCTCATGATAGGAGGTTTGGATCGAACCGAATTATTGTACCTTAGGGACAAATCGCCTACAACCTACATGAAGGAGCAAAAACTAGTCCTTAGAACAGCATTTAACACGCTTCAGCTTAGATACAGTTTTCAACTTCTTTATTTTAAATTTTAATTTATTATAATTTGAATTAGCAATTTCTAGGCAACTTATTTCCAAAAGCTAAGGACTAGTTTTCTTTACTAGAAATTGCTAGAATTTTTTTTAAAAAAAATTTAGTTATTGTTCTAAATTAACTAATAGAGAAAGAAAAAAAAGGAATTCTTTTACTATGAAAAAAGAATTAGCTTGTTTCTATTTCTTTAATAATAATAATAATAATAATAATAGTGATATACATATTTAAAAAGTTCTATTTTCAAAAAAACATAAAAAAGATTTTATAGCATTGAAATTCATGCAAAAACTATTTAATTTAAAAAAAATTAGTTTTAAATTTATTACAAAAAATTGTTTTGCAAAATCTATCAAAAAAAAGGAGAAGTTTTTACTACTTTGAAATCTATGCAAAAGTCTTAGAAAATATTTTTTAAAAAAAGAAAAAAAAAGAAAAAGCTTTTAGTATTACAAAAACATTAAAATAAAATATTTCTTAAGATCTAAAAATTTAGTGCTCTGAAAACTATGCAGAAAATTATGTTTTCTTTGAAATTTAAATATTCTACTACTTTAAAATTTGTGCAAACTCTTAAAATCAAAGCTTTAAGCTAAAAATTATTTTTTCAAGCTTTGATTTTTGTGTTGTTTTTTAAAAAAAGAAAAATTAAAAACTTTTGAATTTATCTACCACTTTAATATCTATGTAAAGTTAAATTTCAAATTTAAAATTTAAAATTCAAACTTAAAAATATTAAAAAATTTAAATTTTAAAAATTTAATATTTTGAAATTCAAATTCAAATTTAAATTAGCTGAGATAATTTTTCTTAATGGTTACTTTATTTATTGCAGTAGTTTCTAGATTTAAATTATTAAATTTAAATTTTTATATTTAATCTTAAATTCAAAATCTAGAAATTATTTGAAAACCACTGACTTAAAAACTAAAACTATAGTGCTGATCTTTAAATTTGTGTTGTGCAGAACTAATTAAGCAACTAACACTCTCCTAAAATGGGTTCAGATGACCTTAGTGCAATCAAACCCAAAAAGTTTAATGGGTCATTCTTTAAGAGGTGGCAAAACTAAGTGAAATACTGGCTTGCCACTTTAGGATTATTTTCTACTATAAATTTTTTAAATCTTAAATCTAGTTCTCAACAAAGTTCCTCTAGTCTGGTGAACTTGGTTGAGACTTCTTTCTCAACATCAAAAACTCTCCAAAAGATAGATTTTCATTGTAGATATAGAATTTTAAGTACCCTTTTAAATAACCTTTATGATGTTTACCTTCTTACCAAAACTACTAAGGAATTATGGGATGCCCTTGAGGTTGAGTATGGGATGTATGATATCGGTCTAGACCAATTCACCATCTCAAAATTTTAAAAGTATGCAATGGTAAATTCCAAACCCACTAGTATTCAAATTCATGAATTTCAAAATTTTCTTAAAAAGACTCAGTCGACTGTTTGTAGATTTTCTGAAAGCTATAAGGTCCAAGTCTTAACTGATGTCCTTCCATCTTCTTAATCAACCTTTTTGCAAGAGTTAAGCCACAAGCAAGGTGACTTGATCCTAACAGGAGTGATTAACTCTATTAGGATTAAGGAAGAACATTGGCTTAAGCTCAAACAAAAGCCTAATTTTGGACCCAAGATCCATTTGATAGAGTCAAGTTCAACCCCAAATCAATTCAAACCTAAGGGAAAGAATTTTAAGAGAAAAAATTTTTAATCTAGATCCAACTAATCATCCAAACCTCCTCAAAACCAACCAAACCAAAAGATGATGAATAATAAAGAGACATTTTGCTTCATGTGCGGAAGGACTATTTATATGATGAAGGACTGCTACCATAAAAAGACCAAACTACTGAGAAAATCGCCCAAACCTCAAGTTAACATGATCGAAAGTGGTACTGAGCCTTCTTTTAGGTTGGTGAATTCAAAACTCTTCATTAACCTAACCCAATTTTCTAATGATTAGTGGCTTGATTCAGGAGCTAATGCTTATGTTTGTTCTGATCGCTCTTCGTTCTTCACCTTTTAGGAATTAAGTGAAGGAGATGTAACACTTAAGAATGATTCTTTGACACATATGCTTGGAAGAGGTCGAGTGGACTTGAGGATAACCTCTAGGAAGATCCTAATCCTTCACAAAGTGCTGTTCGTCTCTAGTGTTAGAGGAAATTTGATTAGTAAATCTCTTCTTATATTTAGAGGATATAAAATTATTTTAAAATCAAATAAAGTTGTAATCACTCGTAATAACAAATTTGTTAAAAAATGCTTTATTTCTGAAGGTCTTTTCAAAGTGAATGTAATTTTCAAGTTATCTAATAAAAGTTCTTTTGTTTTCAATGTGGAATCTTCAAATGTCTGGCATGGTCAACTTGGTTATGTGAATTTTGATCGTATTCATCACATGATAAATCTTAATCTAATCCTTAAAACCATATTGATAGAAAAATCAAATGTGGGATTTGTATCCAAGCCAAGAGCTCTAAAAAACCTTTTAAATCAATAAATAGGAGCTCAACTCTTCTTGATTTACTCCATAGCGATGTGTGTGACTCTACAAAGTTACCTACTTGGGAGGAAGCCATTACTTTGTAATGTTCATGGATGACTTTTCCTGGTATTATCACATATATTTGATTAAATTTAAGGATAAAGTCTTAGATAAGTTTAAGATCTATAAGTAGAGCTGAAACCCAAACTAAGAAAAACTTTAAGAGATTTAGTTCAAACTGAGGTGGTGAATAAACCTAAAATGAAATGACCCCATTTTGCTAAGAATATAGGCTTATTCATAAGGTTACACTATCATACTCTCCTCAATCCAATGATGTAGTTAAACAAAAAAAATCGCATCTTAATGGATATGGTTAACTTAATGTTAATCAGTTCAGATGCACCCAAGAACTTGCGAGGGGGGCCCTTTTAGCTACCTTTTATATTCTAAATAAGATACCCTTTAAGGATAATCCAAAAGTATCTTTTGAGATTTGAAAAGGTACAATACCTAAGCTAAATTACCTTAAAATATGGGGGTGCCTAACTAAGGTAGTTATACCTGAAACCAAGAGAAGAAAGATAGAATTCAAAATCGTAGATACTAACTTTATAGGTTATTCCCTGGATAGCAGTACCAATAGGTTTCTAGTGATAAATTATGAAATAAGTGGCATCTCAATTAATACTCTTATCAAAGCAAGAAATGCCACTTATTTTGAAAATATATTCCTTATATTCCTTTTTAAGAACTAAGTTCCAAATTAAATCTCTTCTAATCCTCTCTTAGTTCCTGATTCTTTTGAATTTGAGTTCTCTAGTGAGTTAAGGAAAAGAAAAATACTTAACTTTAAAAGTGGACCTTCTGAATTTAGAAGAAGTTTAAGGACAAGAAAAGAAAAAGAACTTGATAAAAGTTTCTTTACTTTCTTAATCAAGGGCTAACTTTCCTCTTTTCCAGAAGCGATGTCTTTCCTCTTTTCCAGAAGCGATATCTTCACCCAATGCTTTTTTTGAAAAGAAACTATTCCTTTTTAATATAATTCAATCCTACAAAATCAAACTTGAATCTTATCTAATTTATTCTTTGGTAGTAAAGGCTTAGGATATAAGTGGGTATTTAAGAAGAAACTTAGACTTAATGGTTCAATAGAAAAGTATAAGGCTAGATTAGTAGACAAAGGGCAAAGCTAAAAGAAAAGGTTAGATTTTTTTAATACCTATTCTCCTATAGCTAGAATAACAGCCCTTAAATCTCTTCTTATCATTATTTCCATCCATAAGTTACCATTCATCAAATGGATGTGAAGATTGTGTTCCTTAATAGAAAATCTCGAAGAGAAGATCTATTTGGAACAGCCTGAAGGTTTTATTGCAAAGGAACAAGAAAACAAAATATTTATAAACTTGTTAAGTCTTTATATAGTTTTAAACAAGCTCCAAAACAATGGCATGAGAAATTTGATCCGATCATCCTATTCTTTAGATTCAAAATCAATAATCACGATAAGTGCATCTATTCTAAGATCATCGATGATAACTATGTAATTCTTTACTTATATGTCAATAATATCCTAATCTATAGACCATATCTTGAAATTATTTAAAAATTAAATCTTTTCTTTCATTTAAGTTTGATATAAAAGATTTAGATAAAGTATATGTGATCCTAGGAATGAAGTTTATCAAATCCCATGAAAGGATAGCACTCTCTCTTTCTCACTCTATAAAAAAAATGATCAAGAAATCTAATTATTCTGATCTTAAATCAATATCTATTCTATATGATCCTAACTTTCATCAAAAGAAAAATCTAGGTGACCCAATTGATAAGTTAAAACATTTTCAAATCATAGGATCCCTCTTATATGTAGCAAAAAGGATAAGTCTTGATATTGCCTATCTTATAGCAAAACTTAGTAGATATAATCAAAATCCTAATCAATCTCATTGGATAGCCTTAAAAAGAGTATTCTGATTAAATAAATTAAATTTTTAAAATGAAGCGCTCGATGTGAGCGCTTTCACTCGCCATGAGCATGTGAGCGCTTTCACTCGCCATGAGCATGCTAGCATTCTGCTCGTTGCAAGCGTGAGCATTCAAAAACACTTCAAACAACTTGAATTTTTATTGTTTTCCTATGTGACTTGTGGATAACATCTATTGGGCCTTTAAGGCTATAAAGGCCAAGCCGTTGGGGATTATCTGAACTGAACTTATAAATAAGCTCAAAGATCCAGAATTATGGGCAATCGAAGCTTGAATCCTTTTTTTATCTTGCTAAGGCTTCAGACTTTCTGAGATCGTATTGAAAAGAAAGTATGTTTCTTACAAGCCCTAGTAAGAAAAAGAGCTTCCTCATCTTTTTTTTCTTTATTATTATTATATTTTTATTATTTTATTATTTTTAATTTTATCTTTGGGCATTTGAAGGAGTCATTAAGCTGCACCTCTATATGATTATGCTCGTAATAGGAGGTTCGGATCAAACCGGTTATGTACCTTATTAACCTATAATCTGCACGAAGGAACAAAAATTAGTTCTTAAGAAAATTTCTAACATTCATTGATATAGATATGATTCTTAATTTCTTGGTTTTAAACTTTTATATTTTAATTTTAATTTATTATAATTTAAACTTTTAGCAATTATGAGATGACTTATTTCTACCGCATCATACGTGGAAGTAGTTCATCGTAGAGATTGAGTGGTCGAACCTTCTGTATTCAATCCCAAGGAATTCCAACTCCCAGTGGACCACTTGCATGGCACGAGGAAGTCTCTGGATCCCCTCTTTTCCACACGCTGATAAGACTACCTTAATTTCTTTACCTGCCTTCTTTGCTGGTCAAATTGGGAGGTTTCGTCTTATATTTTCCGTCCACATCCAAAATGTTGAACATATAGGGTACCCTGCCCTTTTGTTTATATAAAAAGAACTAAGGAGAAGTTATTGGATGGTCCTTCCGTTGACTGCATCTTAAAAAAAAAATCTACTCATTGATTGAAACCGAAAGATCCAACCTATCTCATAAAATTTCTCTAGTATAGACAGTATTTCTTCCAGTACCATTCCTTTTATCAAGTTTTTAAATGATAAGTATATCCTCCTAAAAGTCTGAGCTTTGCACCCAGGTAAAGATCTCACCGCACATGATAAAGTTCATCGTGCGCACAATATTTTTTTTTTGACATAGATTTGGGAGTGGATTAAGAAATTAAATTGCAAGAGGAGGAATGCATAAGAGGAAAGCTAAAAAGGACTGAAGATATTTTCTAAAATATAGTGGGCTTCAGAGGCTCTACCTTTGGCGAGGCATTTCCAAAAGAAGAAGGAATATAAGATTTTCCTTAGAAGACCTTCTTGTGATTGACATACATTTCAAGAAAAATAGCCCAACACACCTCTCCTTCTAGATATGCTAGCAGAGCGAAGATGCCAATTGATCCCAATCCAATTCCATTGGCGAGGAATACATCTTACTCTCCAAGATGTCTATATAAGGTGAAAATTCCTCGATAAAGATTAAAGATTTAGATGGGAGGAGATCAAATTTCAAATGAAAATAGCAAACGTACATAATTGAAATAAATCGGACACCATCTTGGCAGGCTCCCCATAAATTATATCCCGAGCAAATATTTCAATCTTTCTTTGCCAACCTTTCTCCAATTTAAAGCATATCTTTGAGAGACAACCATATGAATATTTGAATTTTGCACGATACAGCTGCTTTCTAAGTGGTCTTTCGGTAGGATCATCTGTACCTTAACTGTTAATGAAGTTATAGAAGAACTTAATTAAAAAAAAGCCAGATTTTGATACCTTCGAGAGAGGTTGGTCTCTTTCAGAAGATGTGGAGAAGGCGGGCAGGATTTCTTTCAATTCTTAAAAATGCTCATGCTAAAGATGAAATAAAGCACTAGCAAAATGATTATTCCACCATCTATATTTACAACTCCAGAAGGCTACACACAATAAAAATCTCATTGCACACAATGAAAAGTATCCAATACAAAATGAAGATTAATGTGTATATACTTATTTTTTCAGCACACAGTTATCTTCTTACTGCATATAATAAAGATAAGTATGCACACAATTATCTTCTCACTTACATACTTATTTTCTTATTACATACAATAAAAATTAGTTTGCATACAAATTTTTTTTTACTACACATAATAAAAACTCAATGCATACAATAAAGGTCTCATTGCATACAAAAAGGTACCTTCAATACATAATAAATCTCCGACTAGCATGCTCAAATTTCTTCCAATATTATTTAATACGAAGCTATTTGGCAGGCTCTGAAGTTCACATAGCATATAATCTTGATTATGACAGACATGGTATTTTGTTATGAACCAAAGATTTTTTTTTCCTTCAATTTAGGAATTGAGAAGCAGCGATATCATTTCGTAAATAAAATTAGTGAGGAAGGATCAAAAATTAAAGAGAATTAATACGGTGAGTTGAGCGGTCCATCAAAGGGCCTGTTATCAATTTAAGCTAAAATTTAAGTATAGCTATGTAAATCTAGCAACATCTTTGTGGTTACGCTACCAAGAAGCAACAAGAAGGCAAAAAGATCAGCATGAAAACAAAGGGAAAAATGGGGACAAGAACGGAGGAGGAAGACTGGATGTACTTATAAACACCCAATTAAACGAGCATTTGTTTACATATGCAATAAAATCCAGCTGATAAACATGACTATGTGGTGCAACTTTACACCCTCTCTCATACATTAAACTCTCCATACGTTTCACTTTGAAGAAAATATTGGAGCATTCCTTGAGCTCCACCGTCTATTCCATTACCCTATAACTACACATTCTGACAGCCATTTCCTTGTTCACTGCAAACACCTATGGACATGGAGTTATCACCAATTAACTAAAAGTCTCACCTCAGTTGTAGACTTTGCTTCCGCTCTGCTGTACCGGCCTTGACATCCCCATCCATGGGGCCCCGAAACCCATCTTCATGGGCCTCTCCCCTCCGTCGTCACACCGCCCCCTCTTCTCCCTCTTGCGCTTCTTGCTCTCCTCCCCCTCGAACCCCTTCAGCAAGACCCCGAAAAGCTTCAGTCCCACCTCTTCCTTTCCCACCTCCTCTTCTGCATCCTTTTTCTTCTTCGTTTCTTCTTCTCCTT